>CANNZV010000696.1:0-234925 GCA_947561585.1 Caprella mutica | reverse complement strand
ATAAAGGAAAACATAATAATTATTATTTAACTACTATTTAATTAGTAACAAAATAGCTGAAGGTATGAAACCAATTGAAGTAAAAGTTAAATAATGATTAAATATAGATTTATTGAGTCCGATTACCATTTTAAGTTTAATTATCTATAATGTGAATCACTGAATTTTAATCGTCTCATTTGCAGCTTTTGGCACTAGGTGAAAGCTCAATTTATCGGATATGGGGTTCCGCATTTTACGTAGAAAAATTATTTACGTATTGATTTTTATTTGTAAACTTGTATTTTACGTACTGGTATCATGGATGCTAATTTAAGTAAGAATTGAATAATGATAATTATTATATTTATTTCTTACATATTCGAAAATGTGGAACCATCCGATAACACAGAATTTAATCTAAAATGGAACATGTTAAATAGCCCATCAACTTTTAATTATTTAAGTTTAGTAGAGGTTTGACGGCTGCTTCGGAACCGAAGGCCATGTCGCTGACGTCAAAAGGAAATGAAATACAAGGGACTGGAAGAAGCAGTCAGAAAGGAAAGTGGCTCCATGGACAAAGTTACGACGCTCGTGGATGCTGAAAAGCTACTTCGTGAATGCTGTCACTTTTAAAATGGTCACAAGCACCGGTGGCTGCACCCAAGGATGGAAGAGGGATCAGTGTACAATCTTCTTCTTGAGCATCAGATTAGTGATTCGCTCAATTGTTGCTCACAGAGTATTAAAAAACTTTAAAAACAAATTATAAAATATATATTGAACCGAATTGTATGAGGTTTGCAGAATAATGATCGTAGACCTTAGTTCTATAATATTATGTTATAAGCTCATTTTTTTCCCGGAGCCTGGAGAGGACCTTTAAAGTCAATTTATAAGTGTTTCGTGTGATAAATACTAAAAAGGGCGGGTCTTTCCCATTTGACGACCCCCACCAGATTTAATTTAAATTAATTTTTTATATGTATTTTTATTCATAGAATCCGAAAATCGAAACGGTTTTTTGTAGAAACTATTAGCTTTTGAGATATGAGGTTTTAAAGATATTTATTTCCCATGTATAACTGAACGATTGAGAACTTTGAAAAAACTCGTGTTTTCATATTTTCCGTTACATTAATTGGCAGTATGTGTACCTATAGCTTGACGCCTGTTTTTATCACGCTAAAACATACTTATATTCTATATTAGGTATATCGTACTATATTTGTATCTCTCCAGTATCTTGGTATATTTTCCATTATATTGGTAAGCTTGAAGCACGTTTTAATCACGCTGGCTCAATTTTTTCAACATTTTATCATGTTATATTTACTTCACACATATTCATATATTTAATAAATTTCTGTTTCCGTATTTTAGTCTAGTCAGTGGCTTAATGCGTGAGTAATAAATAATTATTGGTTATTTGAATTCCTCATCCTTGTTTGTCTCTTTTTTTTAAACAAAATTCAGTTCCTTTTTTTGAATTTTATATATTATGAGCGTTTTTAGTGTTCAACTTTTAGTACATGTTTGATAGGTAGAGATTCATAAGGATGATAGGCGGTTATACTAAATACCGAATTACACCGAATTATACCGAATTACACCGAATTATACCGAATTACACTAGGGTAATCACCCAATTAGCGAACAATTCTGACATACTTCCATTTCGCTCTTGAATAATACCTACCATTGCGTTTATGTTTATTTTGATTTCAAAGAACGATAGTGCGGGGGTTGTCGTAGCATAAATTTCAAGCCACTAAGTTGTGAAACAGCTATTTTTTTTTCGGTGATGATTTTATTAGTGTCCTATTTTTTCATGATTTTCCCACTTTACCGAACAAAACCCAATTAGAACACAAACACCGAACAAGGTCCATATTACCGAACACCCAATTACCGAACAAAACCCAATTAGAACACACACACCGAACAAGGTCCATATTACCGAACACCCGATTACCGAACAAAACAAAAACTATTTAATACGTAGTACTATGAATTGATTATTATTTATCAACATATATTTCGATGCGATATTGATTTATAACCTGGTATTTATTATACAGGGTGGCGCAAAAAAAAAGTAAACCCATTTTCAAACCAGGTTTATTTTACAAACTATCAAAGCTAGGTAGATATTTTTTAAAAACACTGTTTTATTCGTTTACTTTTTCTGCATCTATCGTGATAATCTGTTAAGAGTTACGACGAATATTAAACATCCTGCAGCGAATTAAAAAAAGGTAAACAAATAGGGCTTGCGCGAGGACGAAAAACTCAAAAAAGTTCATAATAGGAATAATTTATTTCCATATGGTAGTAGTAAAAATTAAATCGTACTATTTTTCATTCAATTAACGTTTTTGTTACTGACTCTTTCATTCATGGAATTATCACCAATCACGATATCTTCTACAAAATGTGCATTTCTTTGCAGAAACAATTTTGCAAAAATTTAGACGGTGCGGTAAATCAGTTCTAAGAGTTCGAGCCTTACATGCATCTGGAAAGGATGATTTATCACATCGTGTTTAACAATTCGGTGAAATGTCTTAAATTAAATCTAATCCTTACTTTCTGATTGATATTTTTGGGTTCTCAATAAACCTGCGTAAAACTTACAGTGTTTAAAAAAATTGTCACAACAAAAAATCTGTTCTTTTAAAAGCTATATTTTGAGGGTATCGAATAGGAGGTAAAAATTAACGGTGAAATGATTTTTATGAAAATATCAATTTTATCTCAAAAACAACTTTCAAATGGTAATTCATTTTTATTTTCTCATATTTGTTACAAAAAGTAGTAGAATCTATTGATTTTACATCCATATAAAATGAATTTATACCTCTAATGACTTTTTTTCTTATATTTCATCCTAGCGCAAGCCCTTTTTATTTAATTTTTTTAAATACGCTGTAGGATGTTAAATTTTTAACGAAACTCTTAACAGATTATCACGATATATGCAAAAAAGTGAACGATTAAAACTGAGTTTTTAGAAAATTTCTAGGTTTGATAGTTTGTCAAATAAACAATTTTTAAAATAGGTTTCCTTTTTTTTTGCGCCACCCTGTATATCTTTTAATTTTAGATCTCGCGTCAATTTTGAGGATTATCTGACTCAGAGTCTTCACTTTTTATGGGTCTGGGCTCCTTCTAACTTAATTTCTTTTATCCTATTAGCAATAGGTAGTTATTATAATATCAATTCAATATCGAAGATCACGAAACTATTGCATACAAAGCAATGATGACATTGAACCAAAGCAAAAAATACGATGTTCGATAAGACGATTACTTAAAATTGGCTTCATTTGAGATAGTTTCGTGATCCAAGAAAATGAATGCAATCAATGTATATTGCTTAAATCTTATAATTACTATAGGGAAAATAATTTACTTTTGATTATTTTGTGAAAGGTTTACTTATAGAGAACAGTCCAGTTAGAAATAATATAAAATTTGTCTATAAATATCATAAAAGAAAAATACAAAATAAAACTTGAAACATAAACTTAAAAATATAATAATCTTTCCTTTTAAATATATATACAGCCTTGGCCAAAAGTATTAGGCCACCTCAGCTTTTCACGGTTTTCAATTGTAAAAGTCAATGTATATCGTTTGCAATTGAGAATATGGTGCATTATTCAATATTAAAATTCAGTATTAAAATTATGTTTAATTATGTTTACCGTGCAGCAACCCGTATTGATTTTTAATCCCTATAGTATCATCTTCACCCATAAGCCCCGTTCAGATTTAGTGCTTCATCATTGTTTTTTAAGCTTTTTATCATGAATTCTTCCAGGTTATTTAGGTATAAGCCTATTTATATGTAAACATGCCTAAAAAAAGGGAACTGAGTGAATTTGCGAGAGGACAAATTATTGCGCACCATAAAGATGGGCTCAGTCAAAGAAAAATCGCTGAAAATGTGAAATGTTTGAGATGTGCAGTTCAAACAACTTTAAAACGATTTTTGGACACTAAAGATGTTAAAACTGCACAAAGGTCAGGAAGAAAGAAGTGCACAACACCTCGTGGTGACCGATCTCTGATAAGGCAGTCACTTAGAAACAGAAGAAAAACAGCTTCAGAGCTGGCTGCAGAAATAAACGAGGAGAGCAATGCAAAAATTTCTGCAAGAACAGTTAGAAGAAGGCTTTTAGATCATGGTCTGAGAGGGTGTAAAGCTAGAAGGAAGCCGTTCATATCTGAGACCAATAAAAAGAAGCATCTCCAATGTGCCAAAAATCACTCGGCTTGGACCAGCGAGCAATGGTCTAAGGTGATCTGGTCTGATGGAATTAACTATGAGGAATGTTAACCAAATCATCTAGTGAAATTACCTATTGAAACGGACCAATTTATTGCAGTGTTTGACCTGATAATGACCTAAGAAAAAATATTTCAATGTTTTACATTTTCTCTCAGATTTTTGGCACCTTTGGCGCGGCCTATGTTCGTTGAAGAGTTGAGGAGGCTTATAAGGCTGAAGGCCTAGTCCCAACTATGAAATATGACGGTGGCTCCGTGATGATATGGGCCTGCATGTCTTCCTCAGGGCCCGGTGAAATGTTTTTGTGTCAAAGAAGAAGGACTTCAGCCACTTACACCGCCATGCTTTCTGAAGTGTTGAGCCCATCCATTGCCATTTTCCACCCGGGAGAGTCTCCAGACAACATTATCTTCCAACAGGACAATGCTTCATGCCACACAGCCATGAAAAGCCGTGACTGGTTCGAGGAAAAGGGGATCAACATGATGGAGTGGCCAGCTCAGAGCCCAGACTTGAACCCTATTGAGCACTTGTGGGGAACTCTTGGAAATGCCATTAGGAACATCCCAATCAAGAACAAAGATCAGTTATACCAAAAACTTAAAGAATAATTGGGTGAAATTAATCCTGAAAATTGTAAAAGGCTTGTCGACTCCATGCCTAACCGCATAAAGGCGGTTATTAAAGCCAAAGGGGGCTTGACCAAGTATTAGAATAGTTATTTATTGATCAATATACAATATTTGTTTGATTAGAACTAGTTTCAATACCTTTCCTTTGAAAAAACATAAAAAACCGTGGTGGCCTAATACTTTTGGCCAAGGCTGTATATATTTTTAAATTTATGCTAATTTCCTTATCTTATAGTTTTATGCATTTTCTCTGTTTTGAGCATGTTTGACAGATGAAATTGAAAACGGCAAGCTCATCACTGCTCATTTGTTCAATATCATCTGACAAACATGATTTGTGGAACCACCTTGGGCATTTATTGCAGCCAATCCAACAATTTGGTTCATTAAGGTTGTCATTTGCAAGACAAGCATAACAGCACGAATCAAAATCCTGCAGCTCTTCCATATCCGAATCAGATTCAACATAAGTAATCTCATCGATTAAGTTATCCTCCTCCTCAGGAAAAAGCCTTTTCTTCCCTTTCTTATCAACTTTATTTTTCTTAGTCTCTAGTTTCAATAATTTTTTAGCCTCTCTCTCTCTCTTTCTATTTTCTTTTTCTTCTTCAATCTTTTCTTTTTCTCTTTGAATCCTTAGTTGATTATTCATGAAGTCCTTCCCACTCACTGCATAGGGAACTTTTACATTAGTTTTTGATTTCTTTCCCGATGATAATTTTTCAGGTATGACGAGGTACTTTTTGAATGGCGAATAATTGTAATTTTCTACACGTACTCTAGTTGGAGTCTCAGGAGCAACTTTTTGTTGCAGGCCACTTGGTCCAGGTTGCCCAATATCCATTATGTTAGTCGTTGAAGAGGTAGCAACTGTTGGATCTGGTTGCTCCGGTTCTGCGGCAAGACAGGCAAGTGGCATTCTTGGTACTGGTAGTGTAGACTCTGTTACTGCAGTAGGTGAGGAAATTGTCTGCAAGGATACAATATTTGGAGAATCGACCGATCTGCTTTCATTTGTAGCTCTTTTGGTACTGTCGTAATCGGATCCAGTGGTAATGTTCTCGACATTATTTTGATCATTTTCGTTATTATTCACATCAATATTCTTCAATGGATCTGTCGCCCCTCTATAAATCTTCCAGAGCATTCCTTTGTGAGTGTCGTCTTCAAGATCATAATCTTCTTCAATGCGATTTTCAAACGTTCGTTTGACATCATTAGAAAGAGATCTTTCAATAACTTGGAATATTTTGATCATTCCGAGACGCTCATAAGCTTTTGCCTGTGACAAATGATTCGTGGGATTTGAATCTTCATATGCTTTATTTGCAGATGTTGCATTTAGAAGTTTTCCATAATTGATGTTCTCCACATTGAATGGGATTAAGCCACAAGATTTGAACCCGGACATCACATTCTGTGGAGAGGCAACAGCACTTTTCCAAGCCTTATCGAACACTGGGAAAAAGTGGGAACGTGTAATTGATACCCTGTGGATTGTTCTGAAGTCATCAATTGATTTGTTCCACTTTTTCTTTAAATGGGAACCTTGTATTTCTGTGCAGCTTGTCGATATTTTAATGTTCCTGCTTGGATTTCGGCAATTGCATTGAGTACATCATTCTCAGTGTAAGATTTTAATTTTGTTTTTTTCATTATTTACTATCTGTTTGAATAAGGTATCAATAATCTGAAGAGAAAAGCATTGAAAATCAATAATTTGTATCATGTTCGATAATATAGATCGCATCCCATATTTCCGAACAGGTTGTTCGGAATCTGTGTTCAGTATATTATTTGAACCCATTTACCGAACAAGCTATGAATCGAATTAATTTGGAAGGATCGTCATTTGTCTGTCACAGTGGTTTGTTTACATTATGAACGCGGTCAACGAATCATAACAAATCTGATAGAGCGCTAATGGGAAGATAAATCGGAATATTTTTATACATGTTTCTTATCACGATGTGCCGAATTACTTGATCTTATTCACCAGTGTAACTTTAAATGACTCCTATATCACATACGGCACCCTTATATCCTGAAAAATTTCACAAACACGCTTCACTGAACCTAATATTCACATCTTACTCTCACAAACTAAATCAACCACTGGTTATTATTATTATTAATGGGTTATTTTATACTGTTCGGTAACTGGGTTCGTTCGGTAATTGGGTGATTACTCTATACTCAATACCGAATTACACCGCACTACACCTAATAATATCGAATTACACTATATTACACAATAATCAATACCGTAATACGCCTGATTATACCGAATTACATTATACTGAATACCGAATTACACCTGATTATACCGAATTACGCCTGATTATACTGAAATATGCCTGATTATACTGAATTTCGCCTGACTATACCGAATTACATTCCACTGAATACCGAATTACGCCTGATTATACCGAATAACATGCCATTGAATACCGAATTACACCTGATGTCTTACACCGCGATTGGACAGTGACTGAATGGGGGTACGGTCAAGAGCCCCCCCCAGTCATGAGTCCCCCCCCCCTCCGGTCATGAGTCCCCCCCCCTCCGGTCATGAGTCCCCCCCCCCTCCGGTCATAAGCCCCCCCCCCCCCCGGTCACGAGCCCCCTCCCTGTTTTTTTTAATCCTCATTTACCTAGTTAAACAAATGAAGAACTACGTTAGATAGAAATAACTGAGAGTTGATAATGTGGTTTGTTGTATCCGCTAGTTTGTTGTACTGCATACTTCATGATTGTTTAATGACCCGGCAGAGGGGTTGGGGTTGGGGGGGGGGGCGGCACGCCCCCCCCCTATATACATATATTTTATGTTGATCAGTAATGAACTACAAAAGTGTCAATAAGGATTAAATAATATAGGTAAATAAGGATTGAAAATCAGAGGGGGCTCGTGACCGGGGGGGGGGGGGGGGGGGCTTTTGACCTGGGGGCTTATGACCTACACCCGACAAAATGTATACTTTACCAATTCTACTGTAGGTATATTGAATAAAGGAACTGATCAATATTATGTTAAAAGAAAGGTCTTAATTTTACCTTATTAATAAAGGTAAAAAAGGGGATGACTGGGGAAGAGGGTTGTTTGTGTCCTACGGGGTACAGATATGTACACGAACCCCTCCATGACATAACGGCGTGGGTGTAGGTCATAGCAACTGGATAAAAACTAGAGTTTGAAGAGGTCCAACATGTTGGAAAATTGTTTGTCAAGCAGTAAAATTGAAAACTTTGTGTCAAACAGTAGAATCAAAAACTAAGACTGTAAGACATTGTATACTTTTTTGTGACGGTGAATATTTATATATTCTGACATACAATCATGTATAGAGACTATGAGTTATATTGACCAATTTAAGTACATTGAATATAATTATTTTGTGATACCTAGATATCACAACCAATATTTGCCAAACACATTGACGAATTATAAGCGTGTGGACGTGTATAGTGAGTCAGAGAAAAGAGTCACTGTGATGATGTACTATCAGAGTAAAGAGTCACTGTGATGATGTACTATATCAGAGAAAAGAGTCACTGTGATGATGTACTATCAGAGTAAAGAGTCACTGTGATGATGTACTATATCAGAGAAAAGAGTCATTGTGATGATATACTATCAGAGAAAAGAGTCATTGTGATGATGTACTATCAGAGAAAAGAGTCACTGTGATGATATACTATCAGAGAAAAGAGTCACTGTGATGATGTACTATCAGAGAAAAGAGTCACTGTGATGATATACTATCAGAGGAAAGTGTCACTGTGATGATGTACTATCAGAGAAAAGTCACTGAGGTGATGTACTATCAAAGAAAAAAGTCACTGTGATGATGTACTATCAAAGAAAAGTCACTGTGATGATGTACTATCAGAGAAAAAAGTCACTGTGATGATGTACTATCAGAGAAAAGAGTCACTATGATGATATACTATCAGAGAAAAGAGTCACTGTGATGATGTACTATCAGAGAAAAGAGTCAGTGTGATGATGTACTATCAGAGAAAAGAGTCACTGTGATGATGTACTATCAGAGAAAAGAGTCACTGTGATGATGTACTGTCAGAGAAAAGAGTCACTGTGATGATGTACTGTCAGAGAAAAGAGTCACTGTGATGATGTACTGTCAGAGAAAAGAGTCACTGTGATGATGTACTAGCAGAGAAAAGAGTCACTGTGATGATGTACTATCAGAAAAAAGTCACTGAGAAGATGTAGTTAACAGCATAAATTATATGTTTTTAAATTGTATAGTAAATGTACTTGGTACTTGAAAGTACTTTAAAAAGTACTTGGTACTTGTACTTTGAAAGTACTTTTTTATTTGAGTACTTGGGCAACTACTTCAAGTACATTGATTTACGAGTACTTGTACTTAGTACTTAAATACTTTTGATGTACTTTTCGCCCATCTCTGATTATTGTGTAGTATAGTGTAATTCGGTATTGAGTATAATGTAATTCGGTATAATTCGATATTGAGTCAGTGTAATTCGGTATAATTTGGTATTGAGTAGCCTATAGTGAAATTCGGTATTCAGTGTAGTGTAATTTGGTATAATCAGGTGTAATTCGGCATTGAGTATAATGTAATTCAAATTCGGTATAATTCTGTGTAATTCGGTATTCAGTGTAGTGTAATTCAGTATAATTTGGTATAATCAGGTGTAATTCGGTATTGATTATTGTGTAATATAGTGTAATTCGGTATACTAATTCGGTATTGAGTATAATGTAATTCGGTATAATTCGGTGTAATTCGGTATAATTCGGTGTAATTCGGTATAATTCGGAATAATTCGGTATAATTCGGTATTTAGTGTAACCCGATGATAGGTATACAGTGATTGAAATTTGATCGGAGTGCTTTTACAAAAAGCTATACCTACTCCTCAGTCCTCGGCTCTCACTAATCTGAATCACGCAAATTCCTTTTTCTGCTTATTATTAGTGGAAGAGCGAACACGCAAATTCCTCTTTTCCGTATTTAGTTATTTGAAGTAAATGTATGTGATCTGTCTAGCATTATAGCATATAATAAAGACCCCTTTGATTAAATAGGTATTTCATAACCCACAGTGTCTATAAGTTGTAACAGTGTAGGATGTAGATAAAGATACCTAGCCATGCTGTCCATGTGATTCGTGAATATATTGATATGATCATAGGGTCAGTCTGGGACTCTGGGTCACACTGTTAAATTGCGGCTCTTTAATTTCCAATGGCGGCCTGCTGGCCCTGCTCAAGAAAGTCGATACGTATCTAAAAGCTGAGCGGCGCACACCAGTACGGCGCATCAGATTACGGCGCACCACTGTACATTCTATTAGATAGGTAATTTGAATACAGATTAATGATAAATGTAGTGAATTTGATAGGTAATTGTTGTATCAAATTTATGTCTGATGCATGACGGTACGGTGGTATCTACCTGAATCCAATGTTTATACTACACAGTTTAATTATTTGATTGAGATGTTTAATTTGGAATAGAAAATAAAATTCATCATAGAAAACTGTAATTGTAATTTTATGGGGTAACTATTGTAAACTTTCGGTCTGAGGTGTAAATAAAAACTTATCAGTTAGGCGCTAGGTAGATGTATCGGGGGGCGTGCTGCCCCCCGAACCCTCCTGCCAAGTCATTAAACAATCATGAAGTGTGCAGAACAACAAACTAGCGGATACAACAAACTTCATAACAGTTTTTCACTCTGAGGTCATCAAAAGAAAGTACAGTGGTGCGCCGTATTGTAGTGCGCCGTAATGTGGTACTGTTGAGAAAGTCTATATAATTAATAATCTGTTTAACCTTTTTATATTGAAATGTTTTATGTCAAAAGAAGTGGCAGTCCCTGATTGTATTTTGTGGTAAATTCCAATGATATGTCGGGAGATATGACTCAGATATGATATTCAATTTCTCTATTAAAAAAATTCCTGCAATGTCGGAGGATATTTAGTTATTAATTCCTATATTACCTTTAATTTTTGGAGGGGAAAGTGGAAAAATGTTGGAGGACTAGACAAATTGATGAAAAATGTTGGCAGCTATTTCTCAGATTTTCGAAAAAAGTCATAGGAGCTCAGTGCACCAAATTCAAACTGGAATTATTCTGAAGTGCCATGCTTGTTATACTGCCAGACTGACGGTCTGCAGAATATGGGACATTTTTAACCTTTTCTGAGCAAACAATCCTTAATTTTCTTCTATATTTACATGTATTTTACTGAGAACTGAAGCCAAAATAATGGGTTTCTTGGAGAACAGTTTACCACTACCAGTTCCTGCAGTCTGGTGTTATAGTATTTTTTTTTTTATGAGTAGGGTCAAGCAGGTAAATTGCGGCACACTGACTAACTGTGGCCTCTTACAACAGAAACATCAAACATTCAAAACCCAAGTTAAAAACTTAAATTTATAAATTATAGCATGCACTGCGGCCTGCGCTTCTTCTGATAGCTATGTAACACTTTAATGTAATTTCGGTTCAGAATGTTTTAGAGACTCAATTGAGAGGGCCACAATTAAAAATTAAAGGGCCGCTATTTACTTGCGATTTGCTTGACCCTAATTAGCCTAATTGGTAGTAATTATTTTTATTACCATTCCTAGTGCTAGCGTTTTATTGATCTGCAGAAACTGGTAAAGTGTTCGTAGAGATCTCTTATTCTGTTTGTAACTAAATTAATGTAAATGACTAAATGTAGGGACTGGTTCAGAAGTGTTTGTAGCAAAATTAATGTAAATAGAGGAAATAATTCAAAATTGTTCAGAGAGAATACCTATCCCAAATATCTCCTATATTCTGCAGACTGGGACTCAATCACTGTTTAGTGCTTTGTTGTTAAAGAGTTCAGTTACATAATGACAAACATGCAGTAATTTACCTGCTTTATCCTATGTTATTCTAATTTTCTAATGTTTTTTATTCAATTAATATATAAAATGCCAGATTGCAGGAAGTGGTTAAGTGTTCTCCAAGAAATCCTCTATTTTTGTCTCTCATTCTCAGTAAAATTAATGTAAATATAGGAGAAAATTAAGGATTGTTCGCACAGAAAATGTTAAAAATATCCCATATTCTGCAGACTGGATAAAATGTAAGAGTCTCTAGACTCTGAAAAGAAATGAATTAATTGAAAATTAATTTGATTTTTGAACAGTGCAGGATATAATATATTAGTCAAATAGTTACCTAGTCATTAAAATTTAGACATTAGTTAAAAAACAAATAGGTAATCAAATTGGATTCATGTTTAAGAGGCTGGCTAACTCTTAACTCGACTAACTGTAACTTGTAAGCAAATTTTGAGGCTTTGAGCTAATATTTCAAAACAATTCTTTAATCTTAGCAAAGCTGACTGCCAATTTTGTCACATTTTTTAAGATTTCAAGCCAAAATTATCATGGAAAATTGGGAACACAGGAAATAATTCAAAATTGTGAGCCAATTTGGCATGTCTGAATTTAGACCTTTTGAAATAGATGAAAGCCAATTAACTGATATACTCCTACAATAACATGGTCACATGGAAAGTGGAAACTGAAGACACAGACCATGTGTGGACTCTTATGTTACTCCAATATTATTATATTACCCTTTACGACTGGAATTAATTTTCAAAAGTTGAAATTATATAAATTTCGAATCTGTCTAGTTAGTAGCCAATAAATAGTTAATATTAGGAACTAATTTTAACACGTTAACCGCTGTCACAATTAGTGCAGTGACAGCAGCCATGTGAGGATGTTGTCATGTGTTTTGCTACATGACAACATTATGAGTTGATAAAATCTTTTGTTCACCGGTGGTCAAATGGCGCTCTGAGCGCACAATATCTCCTGCAGCACCACATGTACCACTGGTGGTACAAGCAGAATAATGCATATACAGGTACTACTGTGTATGTACCAAATTCACGACTAAGATACCTAGACATATTACGAAATGTTGATAACAGTGAGGTATGGCGCAAGTTATTATATAATTGTAACTTTTTAACATTCCATTTTCAATGAGACTTAGTGAAGAAAAGTTGGTTCATTTTCTGTGATGAATGTTCAAAGCAGCAAATGGATTAAAAGTACTAAAATTCAACCAAAACTTATCTTCACTCAGTGTAGAAGAGTATCTAATTAGTTTGATGCTTTGATTCATATAATTGTGTTGCATTGAATCATTTCAATTATTGTGAAATATTTTTGACAGTAGAGTAAGTTACGATTTATCGTTATCGGACGGCTCTACCTTATCAGGCACATAAAAATGTATGTAATAATTAAATTATAATTCAAAATTCATTTTATTTTGATATTATTTCATTTCAATATACGCTTTATAGAATTCTCAAACCCGTTCTCTTTTTTCCTAACTCATAGAAAATGAAAGGCTGAAGGAATCATAATTAATTACTAACTTTGCGTCATGTATCGTTATTATTGCTGATTTTTTAAAAGCAGGATGTAATAAAATCGGGGACTGCCTTTATCAAAAGGAAACTTTTGATAATAAATAGCTAATTAATGTTTTCTTTTAAAGGTGCTTATTTAAAGAGAAAATTTGAGGTGCATGTTCCTTCTCACTTGCAAATCAAGACATCTTTAAACTGAACTTCTGAAGGAGAGAGAGAAGTGTGTGAAAAGCTGAATACTGAATACCTACATATATGATGATATACATTGACACTCATCATCTTAACCACCAATTATCTGACACTGTGCCACCTGGCACCTAAATCATTTACAATTTTTTTTTGTGAATTTAAAAAAAATTAGATGAGTCTGTATTTAATGCATTGAAATCTACTGACTTTAAAAACAACTGGAAAAATAGTGTAACCCACTAACATATTTCCAATAAATTGGTTGATTCACCAACTTTTTCTAATTTAGGCACTATAATATATAAATTAGTGAACTGGTAACACTGGAGAAATTGGTCTTTTCTGATATTATAATTAACTAGTAAAATAGATTAGGTAATAAATAATGAGAACTACAAATTGAGTAATATTTAGTACATAAAATTCATCTCTTTACATGAGGGATTCCATGAGTAGCATAGAACAAATCTACTGACATTGCTGTTTGCTGGGATATTTATAATATATTTCCAAAAGAAAATAATTCCATAGATATTTAATCAAGTTTACCTATAAATACAAACTGGAGAATAGGTTAATCTTCTCTCCAGAGTGTGTAACATTGTATTAATATACATAGGTAGCTAGTTAACTTAAAATATTAAAAGCAATGATCAATCCATAATTACATTTTGACATAGCCTTTACTAATTACAATCAATCTAATGATGGAATTTTCCTACAGGTTGAGTTGGTTTCAAAAATGGCTCCACTGAAGATGGCAAGTGTTGCTGTATTGCTTTTCACTTGTCTACACTTGGCAAGAACAAATTTTTACTCCCCAAATGATTTTGATGAAAGAACCGTCTCTGTTGGCGCCCTCTGTGAAGATGATGCGGATTGTGGAACCTCAATACTTCATTGTTCCAATATTGGAGTTTGCTTGTGTGACAAAACTAAAGCTAACTACATTGTTCAATTCCGTCATCACTTTGATATAAGAGAACATCTTTGTGAAAAGAAAAGATGTACTAATGGTAATACTAAAGAATTAACAGAAAAACAATGTGACCTTGAAAATGGTGTCTGCAAAAATCAAGTTTGTGGCTGTCTTGATAATCAGGTGGGAAGTAGGAAAAAGTCTGTAGTGTCCGATTATGGCACTCAGTGTCGGGACGTTGAGATTTCTAGTGTTGGTGAGTCCTGTAGTTCTAGATCTCCTATATGTGACATAAGCAAGAAACTCCGCTGCATTAAATACACATGTGCATGTTTTGATGGCCATGTGTTTGACTTTGACAAGAATTATTGTGTGACTAAAGAAGAATATACTAATTCTCACGGTTATTACTCACTAGGAGAGTATAAAACGTACTGCAACTCTTACTCTGATTGTAATAGCGGAATGTCCTGTAATGATCATCGATGTGACTGTCCATCATTCTGTTCTAGTGAGTTAGTTAAAACTGAGGATTCATGTTACTGCCCTACTGATTATGTGTT
Source organism: Caprella mutica (assembly GCA_947561585.1). Lineage (NCBI taxonomy): Eukaryota > Metazoa > Arthropoda > Malacostraca > Amphipoda > Caprellidae > Caprella > Caprella mutica. The sequence continues at coordinate 219,906 of CANNZV010000696.1, read as the reverse complement.
TATATTGACAGCTGTTTTACCTGCAATTCTTATCCTTGGTATAACGATAGCCATCACAGTGTTTACTATTAAACGAAGGAATGCTGCATTGGCGCAATTGAATCAACAGGGAGCCGTGATAGTCATTCAACCAGGAGCATTTGGTGGTCGTAGCAGGATTCTCACACCTCAAGAAGCTGCTGAACTAAACCTCTCTGCACAGCAAAATATACCTCAACAGTTTAATGCCCTTCAACAACAACCATTCAACCCACAACAGCAAACCTTCAACCCACAACAGCAAACCTTCAACCCACAACAGCAAACCTTCAACCCACAACAGCAAACCTTCAACCCACAACAGCAAACCTTCAATCCACAACAGCAAACCTTCAACCCACAACAGCAAACCTTCAACCCACAACAGCAAACCTTCAATCCACAACAGCAAACCTTCAATCCACAACAACAACAACAATCCTCCATCCCACAAAATCAACAACAATTCAACCCTCCTTCATATCCACCTTCATACTCTGAAAGTATGACTGTATCTCAACAACCAAATTCCAATCAGCAACATGATAAAATTTAATTGGTCAAAAAATTTGCCAAGTATTTATTAGGTAATTCAATGTTTATTCTTAATTCTTCACAAATAGTGGTAGCTATAATCATATATATTAACTCATGAACTTTTTTATTTAATCAATGGCAGCTTAAAACTGTTGAATATTAATAATGATTCTTTAGTGCAATGTACTTATCAAAGATAGAAAGATTCTTATAAAATTAGTTGGAAGAGCACCTAATTTTGTATGTATAACAAAGTTGACTTCAATATAGAATCTCCTGCAAGTATAACCATGGCATGTTTGTTGAAACAGTATTAAAACCATTCGTGCAATTCTCCTCTTGCGATTATATTATCCTAGCTCGTTTTCAAGTTATTCCTGAAAAATTCCATCCAAAGTTGCCTCAGAAAATTTTTAATGAATAACTTTTATACGAGCTAAAGAAATTGTTCAAATATTATTTATTAAAATAAGAGCACCAGTGTAGTCTCAATTCCCAAATACCTATAAATCGAAGATGTCAAACTGTTTAATTTAGTAGTATAATTATTCTCTTATAATTAAGTCTTGTGTTATTGACTAAGCTCTTGCTATTGATTTGCATTTTTACAACTGCGGTAGCTATTGCATGATGCTCACTACAAAACTTTTAAATTCTGATACCAATGTAACACCTCATGCTGCCTGATGAAGTAGTTACAAATGCTGTTTATAAAAACCTCTAATTTAGCATCAACTCTATTTAGGAACCTTTAGGGCTGATCCACACCATCGCTCCGGTCACGCTCCGCTCTCGCTCCAGTCACGGTCCAGTCTCATCCTTGTGCATACACATGTTCGGTCCGGTCACAGTCCGCTCTCGCTTCCGTCCCTTCCGTATCATCTGATTTTGCAGTATTTATCATTACGCTTGATTGATGAACAGGATGAGAGAAAATAAATAAGTAGATATTTTGAGTTCATCCTATGCTAAAGGACAGGAAGTGCGAAGGATATCTACTCGTTTTATCCTCATCTAATAGATGACGAAACTAAATTGTTCTATTATTTTCGAATGACTATTGAAACTTTTGAAAAAATCTGTCTAAAATTGAAAATGAATTTAGAAAAGAAAACATGCAACACTGAAAACACAATCACTCCTAGATAAAACTGACTGTATATCTAAGAATCTAGACTTCTAGAGTCTAAGCCCTAAGGTATAAGAAGTATTATATATGTCAATCGCGTTTGACTGATCTGCAGCAATATTGACCGATTTCGCTTCTTAATTTGTTGATCTATCATTAGCACAGCCATCGACCGATAGCGCAACCAACGATCGATTGTTGCAGGTTCGAATGAAAAAGAAAGTATTTAGTTTATCAATCTAAATGGTATATTTAATAAGGAAACCATCTATATCTAATTGTTACATTTCATATGGTAATCATCAATCGATTGATGGTTACTCTATGAAATATAACAATTTTTTTGTTTAAAAAGACAATATCTTTCCATTAAAATCAATACAATTAAATACATAAACTAAAAAATTCCTTATCATTCGAAAGTGCAGAAATTGATTGATAGGTGCGCTATTAATTGATATATGCGATAAAATTTGTCAATTAGACGCATAAGCTAAAATAATCTTATCATTCGAACGCGAAACAGTTGATAGATGGCTGCGCCATGGGTCGATGGCTGAAATAACGATTGATCAAGAGATTGCACAGTGAAATCGGTCGATATTTCAAATCAGTCAAATGCGCGTGACATATATATGTATTGTAAAATTCAAGAAAAAGCACGCAAATAATAAAACTGGACCGCGACTGGAGCGTTGCTAATACACACTGGCAGTGCCGCTCCGCTCACTGTCTGATCACGCTCCAGTCAAAATATCTTTGGATTGGATCGTGACCGGAGCGTTACCTGACCGGCACTGCTAGTGTGGATGCTCTACGTGAAATGCATTAAAGAATATTGGACCGGACTGTGACTGGAGCGTGACCGGAGCGATGTTGTGGATTAGCCCTTAACAGTGAGAGTGGTTAGAGTAGCCACACACTACTTAGAGAACAGTTTTCTTAAACTTGACTGTCACAATGTATTGTCAAGTGTCTTGGTTGTGCCGGTGTTTGATTGTTTGTCATAGTTATAGAGGCTACTGAATGTTTTAAATTTGCACAGAGAACATTTACTAGCGCTGGTTTTGATCAGCCTTCCATTTAATTAATTTATTAGATGTTTATTGTGATCTTTACATGTTTCTGATACATATTGGTGGTTTTTTGTTTTAACTTTCAAATGGTAGGTTAGTAGGTTCTTATATCCTACCTAGCTATGTAATCATCAAAAAATCTGTTACAGTACTTAACTCTAGAGAATATAATTTGCAATCCAGAGAAGATTGTACCAGTGATTGATTCTAATTGTCAGCAGCTCTATACATGCTGCTGATTGTTCTTTGTAAGAATTTTACACTTCTATCAATGTTAACTAATTTAAGTTCTTTTTAATTTTATGTATGGCTCTGGGATAGAAATGGGCATCTTTAACAAATAAATTATTTTGTTATTAAAAAAGCTAAAGTTCTCTGAATAATGTACTCTTGTGTAGTCATAGTGATGTATAGTTACTTTAAACTTTATTCAAAATTGGCTAATCTATTTTTTTAAAGTGCAATATTGCATTTGACTTCCTATTGCAGTTGTAGCTAGTTGTCAAAAAATGTAAAATGTTTTATTTAATTAATAATCTTTATATTTTCTTTTCAATCTTTGTATATCTATTTTATAATTCTTTAATGCCTAACAAACCGGATTTGTACCTAATCCATGTGACTAAGTAGCTATGTAGAAAATGTTAATTCCAGATTTATTCCAGATTCTTATTCATCTGTTACTACTATTTTTAATAACATATGAAGTTAGTGTTTTTAAATTCTATTGTATTAAATATATTAATGTGTAAGAGAATAATTATAATATTTGAAATTTGTATAACAGATTGAATAAAAATGAGATTTTATCTAAGTCATACCTAGATGTGATGGAGGAAGCAGAATAAGAATATAGCTACTGTGAATATTTGTAAAGTAGGAGGTTGCTTCACAAGCCGATGTCTTCTTCCTTATTGGACCACTCAAGGGAAAGCCACATATACGGCCCTCTCTATTCTTATTTTAGTCAAATATGTGTTCTCCAGATGATTTAATACGACCAATTGACCCCCCTCCCCTTTAAAGTACTATTAATAACCTAAGAATCACTGCAAGAACACCGGGTGGTTAATGTGGTGGTGAAAACTTCTAAATAAACAACTCCTAGGAACTAATAATAAACAAAATACATACAATTGTGCCTATGAGTTTTCTCGTGACTCTAAATAGTCCTTGCTGTACATTGGTGATTGTTAATTTCCGTCCCATTCCTTGGTAAGTGACTGCATTCACAGAGCTTTTCTTCGTACATAAGCTTTTCACTGACTGTTTATGGATATAAGCAAATCAAGGTATATTAACTACAAGGTTCATATCAAAGAATAGCAATTTTGTTGTGAAATACGCACATGCATTTATGTGAACCTGCAATATTAAATTACATTTTCTATATACAATAGCTATAGCGTGTTAAATAGTTATTTGTATATAAGGATATTGCCATGGTTGTTTTTGTAGTGTAGGGATGGCATGAAAAAGTATTCAACAAATTGTATAGTATATAGAGTATGTAGCTAATCTAATATGTATTGTAGGGTCACATAAGCGAGTTAGTATGTGCGTATCTGTTTATGCGCAGAATAGTTTAAAACTCGTAACAAGGCGTAGTATACCTTGTAAGTTAATATAGATTGACTGCTTAATCTATCTAGAGACTCGCATCAATGTTTTCTCAGCAGCATTGATGTGTAGTGTTAGTTATTTGACTAGTAGGAGTTTTTTTGATGATCTCTTTTGCTTTATCTCACCTCCATGTCTTCCATCTCTGTATAAGAGACTTCAAATGAAAATTTACTACAAGTTAAATTTGTATTCTCATGCCTAAAAATAGCAGTAGCTAATGTTCAATAGAAAAAATAAGTGGGTAATAAAATGTTTAGGTAAAATTGAACACTGCCAAAATAAAAATATTTATTCACATTACTTCCTTATAGTGCCTCATTCAAAAATTATTTCAGTACACGATAGATGCTTTAAATTTTTATATGCACACTACAGGGTCTGTGTACCAAAGAAATCTTTAAATATATATCTTTGGGGAATGGAAAGGAAGACTTCATGCCTACCAACTCTTCTGTTTAAACTGTTGTCACAAAGTTGCACGAAATTTATATTCAGTCCAATACATTGATAATACCATTTTACAAAAAATGTACAATGTAATCTAGCTACTGATGTTTATTAATCAATAGCTAGTGAATCTCTATAATTTTAATCATGACACCTTAGAATTATTAGCTGTTAGTTAATGCATTTCGTATTTACTCAGAATGAATGTTAACTTGAAAATATATTGTCAGTACATCTCTTGTTTAAATATCTCCAAAATGGTTCTGTTAATCAATAGGAGTAAATTCCGCAGTCTCCATCTTTTTTTTGTGAATATTCACTAGACTCATACTAAGACCTTATACTGAAACAAGAGTGTAGAAATTTACTGGAAAGCTGTTATGAGCATCATATTTTCTGTCGTCTATTATAGTCTTATAAAAATACAGTGAAACTCCTGATTTATGAAATTCTGGTTTCTTCATAACTGAGAGCCACTTCATAGCTCAGGTACACTGATGATTTTCTATGATCAAAATCTTGGAGCAAACTACGGTCTTCGAGTAAAACTAGGACGAAATTCGTTTTCTATAATTGAAACATAGAAAATACTTTATAAATCCGCGGTGTATTTCATAACTCAGGTCCTTCATTACTCGAGTGCTTCATAACGATAAACTTCATAACTCGGGAGTTTTACTGTATTTGATTTTTTACTCAAATTGGTATCCATGACAAATTAAATTACAAAATTAATTAGAAATAAAAATCAATACCTAAATAATTTTTATACGTAAAATGTAGAACTCCATATCCGATAACTTGAGCTTTCACCTAGTGCCAAAGCTCTAAATGAGACTATTCAATTTTCAGTGATTCACATTATAGATAATTAAACTTACAGTAGTAATCGGACTCATTAAATCTATATATAATAATTATTATTCAACTTTTATTTCAAATGGTATCATGCCTTCAGTTATGTTACAATTAAATTGAAGTTAAATAATAATTATTACATTTTCCTCTATCATGTGTTTTTTAAACTGTAGACCCTAATAATAACTTGGAACATATACAGGCAGGCCCCGCTTTGGTCACTAAATCACGACTTATCAAACTGTAGTTAAAGCAAGGAAAGGTAACAAGAAATTTATTGATTGTCACTCCTTGAGTATAAACTATACATCTCATTTTCTATGAGTTATAATGAAAGATAATTTGTTTTAGAGTTAGAGTACTATGTAAGCCTATTAATAAACAGTGTTTGTGACTGTGATGAAATTTAAAGTAGGTAATTTATTTAAAAAAATTGAAATCTAACCATAGCTTAACTCTCATTCACTATAGGTGAGTAATTAATAGATACTTAGATTTTTTCAATTATTGTGTTACATTAGACAACATCAATTTTATGCTCTATGAAATACTTTTGGTAGTAGGGTACTTAGTTCCAAGTTACTGGTTGGTTCTACATTTTCGAACACGTCAGAAAAGAAAATATAATAATTATTATTTAACTTCTATTCATATTGGTATCATGTATACCAATTGAAATAAAAATTGAATAATGATTATTATATAGAGATTTTGATGTCTTCGAAAATGGAACCGTGCGATAACACGGAACTTATCCTAAAATGGGACGTGTTTAATTTTTGAACCAATTGCTTCTTATAACTTCATCTGGATTATAATATTGATGTTTTTTTTAGTTACCGTGAAATAATCGCAAAAATTGTCTCCATTTTCTATGTCTACGAACTATACTTATTTCGAGATATGACTCGAAATAAGTACCACTTTTATTAAAGCCGGGGTGTAATTAAAGCGAGGCCTGCCTGTACCTTGCTGCTAAAAAATATTTCACTGAGCTCAAAATTCCTGTTTGTTCAATGAAACAAAATTATACCTCTATGTCAAAATATCCAAATGATTACTTACCTATGTAGTATATATCATATATGCTGAGTGCATGTTAATCTATGGTTAAATTTTAATTAATTAATTCATTCATTGCTTTGAAATTTCATCGCAAATCTTCAATCTAAGTCGTGGACTCAAAACGTTTTATTCAATTTGAACTCATAGAGAATGAAATATTGAAGGAGTTACAATTATATAAAAATTTGACCATCTTATTACTATTTGTTATGGGACTAAGTTATGATTTTGGTTACAATATAAGCAGGCTTCGCTATTATAACCAAAATCATAACTTAGTTCCATACAAATAGTTATAAGAGGGTCAAATTTTTATATAATTGTAACTCCTTCCAAAATATCATTCTCTATGAGTTCAAATTGAAATAAACGTTTTGAGTCCACGACTTCTTTAATTATCTCAGAGTCCGAGAGTCGTTTAATATCAAATTTTTTTTCAGTAAAATGCATCCACGATGGCACACTGGTTGCACGTTCGATACCCAGACACATAACTTCATTTCTTCCCATTTTATTTGAATATAACATTATGTAATATTAATTAAATTGATATTCACCTAACCTAAGTACATTATATGCAATAAAGTAAATAAATTTGAATTTATAAATTTATTGGATACGAGTGGATATCGTTTGGAAGCATGTTAGATTTATAATGGGCGTCGGTTCGATACAGATTCCCTTCTTTCTCAAAAGAGAGAAGAAAGAAGAATATCATGATTTTCAACCTACGACAGTTAGAGAGATGAGGCAGCAGATAGATACAGAGAGGATGAAGACATCTGGGAATGCTGCTATTGGAGGATGTGGCGATGGAAGAGGTAAAAGTTGAGAAACTGATTAGGCTTGGAAAAAAGAATGGAAGAAATAGACCATTGCTAGTGAAACTAAGAGATGAGGATGATAAGAGAGAAATAATGAGGAAAACAAGCAGACTAAGACAGTCGACAAGGTTCCCAAAGGTATATATAACTTACCTAGAGATATGACAGAAGATGAAAGACAGAATGACAGGAGATTGAGACAGCTACTAAGAGATAAAAGAAGTCAAGGAGCAAGGTTTGCGGTCAGGAGGGGAAAAGTTACGGAGATGCAGAGCACAGGAGACCAGAATTCAGAAGCAGTTAGATCGGGACGAGGACCATCGGGTGATATTAAAGTGGAGGCAATTGAGGAGCAGGAAGCGGAAATTAATGCAAATCGTGTGACGGGAGAAGCAATGCCGGTGCAGCCTGGTAACAGCAAGGAGCCAGACCAAATGAAAATAATAAGCGGAGAAATGTTTGAAGAGGAGCAGTAGGCAGACTTGGAGGAGGAAGATTGGAAGAAACAAACAAATATGTGATAAACTATTGAACTTACAGAGACTTGCAAACCAAAAATACTCAGATTAGTGGAGAAATTGGTATTTTCTGATATATTAATTAAATAGTACAATAGAGTAAGACTGTAAGTACAAGGTAATAAATAATGGGAACTATAAACTCAGTAATATTTAGTATATAAAATTCATATCTTGACATGAGTGATTTTTTGAGTAGCATAGAAAAAATCCACTGACCTTGCTGGGATATTTATAATCTAGTTCCAAGAAAAAATAATTCCATAGATATGTAGCTAATCAAGTTTACCTATAAATACAAACTGGAAAATAGGTTAATCTTCTCTCCAGAGTGAGTAACAGTGTATTAATATACATAGGTAGCTAGTTAACTTAAAATATTAAAAGCAATGATCAATCCATAATTACATTTCGACATAGCCTTTACTAATTACAATCAATCTAATGATGGAATTTTCTTACAGGTTGAGTTGGTTTCAAAAATGGCTCCACTGAAGATGGCAAGTGTTGCTGTATTGCTTTTCACTTTTCTACACTTGGCAAGAACAAATTTTTACTCCCCAAATGATCTTGATGAAAGAACCGTCTCTGTTGGTGCCCTCTGTAAAGATGATGCGGATTGTGGAACCTCAATACTTCATTGTTCCAATATTGGAGTTTGCTTGTGTGACAAAACTAAAGCTAACTACATTGTTCAATTCCGTCATCACTTTGATATAAGAGAACATCTTTGTGAAAAGAAAAGATGTACTAATGGTAATACTAAAGAATTAACAGAAAAACAATGTGACCTTGAAAATGGTGTCTGCAAAAATCATGTTTGTGGCTGTCTTGATAATCAGGTGGGAAGTAGGAAAAAGTCTGCAGCGTCTGATTATGACACTCAGTGTCGGGATGTTGAGATTTCTAGTGTTGGTGAGTCCTGTAGTTCTAGATCTCCTATATGTGACATAAGCAAGAAACTACGATGCATTAAATACACATGTGCATGTTTTGATGACCATGTGTTTGACTTTGACAAGGATTATTGTGTGACTAAAGAAGAATATACTAATTCTCACGGTTATTACTCACTAGGAGAGTATAAAACGTACTGCAACACTTACTCTGATTGTAATAGCGGAATGTCCTGTAATGATCATCGATGTGACTGTCCATCATACTGTTCTAGTGAGTTAGTTATGACTGAGGATTCATGTTACTGCCCTACTGATTATGTGTCTATATTGATATGGGAAGTGGCACCTGTAGCTGTTATACTTGGTATAACTATGGCCATCACAGTGTTTACTATTAAACGAAGGAATACTGCATTGCAGCAAATGAATCAACAGGGAGCTGAGATATAGTCATTCAACCAGGAGCATTTGGTGGTCGTAGCATGATTCTCACACCTCAGGAAGCTGCTCAACTGAACCTCTCTGCACAGCAAAATATACCTCAACAGTTTAATGCTCTTCAACAACCATTCAACCCACAACAGCAAACCTTCATTCAACCCACAATAACTCTTCAACCCACAATAACAACAACCCTTCCACCCACATCAACAGCCATTCAACCCACAGCAGCAAACCTTCAATCCACAACAACAACAATCCTTCAACCCACAGCAACAACAACACTTCAACTCACAACAACCCTTCCACCCATATCAACAACCATCCAACCCACAGCAGCAACCCTCCATCCCACAAAATCAACAATAATTCAACCCTCCTTCATACTCTGAAAGTATGACTGTATCTCAACTGCCAAATTCCAATCGGCAACATAATAAAATTTAATAGGTCAAGAAATTTACAAAGTATTTATTAGGTAATTCAATGTTTATTCTTATTTCTTCATAAATAGTGGTAGCTATAATCATACAATAAACTCATGAACTATTTTATTCAATTAATAGCAGCTTAAAACTGTTGAATATTAATAATGATCTTTACTGCAATGTACTTATCAAAGATAGAAAGATTTTTATAAAATTAGTTGGAAGAGCACCTAAATTTGTATGTATAACAAAGTTGACTTCAATATAGAATCTCCTGCAAGTATAACCATGGCATGTTTGTTGAAACAGTATTAAAACCATTTGTGCAATTCTCCACTGGCGATTATATTATATCAATAAACAGCATATTGAGCAATTTTCCTAGCTCGTTTTCAAGTTATTCCTAAAAAAATTCATCCAAAGTTGCTTCAGAAAATTTTGAATGAATAACTTGAAAACAGGCTAAAAAGAAATTGCTCAAAATATTGTTTATTAAAATAGTATCACCAGTGTAGTCTCAATTCCCAAATACTTATCAATCCTGTATGTCAAATTGTTTAATTTAGTAGTATAAAAATTCTTTTATAATTAAGTCTTGTGTTATTATTGTTTTGCATTTCAAATGAAATTTATACAACTGTGGTAGCTATTTCATGATGCTCACTACAAAACTTATTAATTCTGATGCAAATGTAACACTTTTATGCTGCCTGATGAGATAGTAGTTACAAATGCTGTTTATAAAAACCTCTAATTTAGCATCAACTCTATTTAGGAGCCTTTAACAGTGAGAGTGGTTAGACTAGCCACGCACTACTTTTAAGAGCTGTTTTCTCAAACTTGACTGTCAAAAGGTTTTGTCAAGTGTCTTGGTTGTGCTGGTGATTTGTCAAATGTCTTGGTTGTGCTGGTGATTGATTGTTTGTCATTGTTATAGAGGCTACAGAATGTTTTAAATTTGCACAGAGAACATTTCCTAGCGCTGGTTTTGATCAGCCTTACATTTAATTGATTTATTAGAGGTTTATTGTGATTAGTGATGGGACAATAACAAAATCTTTAATGATTCCGATTCTATCTAAATTAACCGATACCTGATTACTTGTATATTGGGCTATATATTTAGCTACCTAATGATACCTTATACCAAGTACCATATTAAATATTACAATCTTCAATTTATTAATAATTTCATAAGTTAACTTGTACTTTGTAGTGTTTATATAAAGGCTGAAACTTGTAAGACAAAGCCTGAAATGTTTTATTGAAACACTTTTAACACCTTAGTTTTCATTTTATTGAGTAATCATTAATAGTAATAGTAAAATTCATAAATCATTGATTCATAGCTAATTCTTTGATTCCTCTCTATACATTGAATATTTTATGTATACCTTTGAAAAAAAATCCTTAATGATATTGTAAGATTAGCAACTCTGGTAATTGTTAGATTAGCAACTCTGGTAAGTGTTAGATTAGCAACTCTGGTAAGTGTTAGATTAGCAACTCTGGTAATTGTTAGATTAGCAACTCTGGTAAGTGTTAGATTAGCAACTCTGGTAATTGTTAGATTAGCAACTCTGGTAATTGTTAGATTAGCAACTCTGGTAAGTGTTAGATTAGCAACTCTGGTAATTGTTAGATTAGCAACTCTGGTAATTGTTAGATTAGCAACTCTGGTAATTGTTAGATTAGCAACTTTGGTAATTGTTAGATTAGCAACTCTGGTAATTGTTAGATTAGCAACTCTGGTAATTGTTAGATTAGCTACTCTGGTAAGTGTTAGATTAGCAACTCTGGTAAGTGTTAGATTAGCTACTCTGGTAAGTGTTAGATTAGCTACTCTGGTAAGTGTTAGATTAGCTACTCTGGTAAGTGTTAGATTAGCAACTCTGGTAAGTGTTAGATTAGCAACTCTGGTAAGTGTTAGAGTAGCAACTCTGGTAAGTGTTAGATTAGCAACTCTGGTAATTGTTAGATTAGCAACTCTGGTAATTGTTAGATTAGCAACTCTGGTAAGTGTTAGATTAGCTACTCTGGTAAGTGTTAGATTAGCAACTCTGGTAAGTGTTAGATTAGGAACTCTGGTAAGTGTTAGATTAGCAACTCTGGTAATTGTTAGATTAACAACTCTGGTAAGTGTTAGATTAGCAACTCTGGTAAGTGTTAGATTAGCAACTCTGGTAAGTGTTAGATTAGCAACTCTGGTAAGTGTTAGATTAGCAACTCCGGCAATTGTTAGATTAGCAGAGTTACCCGATTTTCCCGTCACTGAAAATTGAAAATTTACTACTGCTCCCTATGGAAATTCGATAACATCTTGAAGCCTAAACTCTGTTGATTGTTAAACTATTGGAAGTCTGGAATGTATTTAATTTAATTGAAATTACGGTATAAGATATTCAACTAGGTAGTTACTTACTTATTAGTCAGTATTGTGTTGGACCATATTTAGAAATACATAGTACATTTCAAGTTATACTTATTACCACATTACATATAATCGTTTTAGGTATCTGAATCACCCTAAAATTTTGGAACTCCGATTCCTTTGAAAACCCCGATTATCTGATTATTCCGATTGATCGTCCCATCACTATCTGTGATCTTTTTAAGTTTCTGATTGTTAGTGTGTATAGTTAACCACATATTGGTGTTTTTTTGTTTTAACTTTCAAATGGTAGGTAAGTAGGTTCTTATAACCTACCTACCAATGTAATCATCTAAAAATCTGCTACAGTACTTAACTCTATAGAGATTAAAATTTGCAATCCAGAAAAGATTGTACCAGTGATTGATTCTCATTGTCAGCAGCTCTATACATGCTGCTGATTGTTGTTTGTAAGAATTTTACACTTCTATCAATGTTAACTAATTTAAGTTCTTTTTAATTTTATGTATGGCTCTGGGATAAGAATGGGCTTATGTAGCAAATAAATTTTGTTATTATTGTATATTATCTTGTTATTAAAAGTTAAAGTTCTCTAAATAATGTACTCTTGTGTAGTCATAGTGATGTATAGTTACTTTAAACTTTATTCAAAATGGGCTAATCTATTTTTTTAAAGAGCAATATTGTATTTTATTCCCTATTGATAGATTGCAGTTGTAGTTGTCAATAATGTTTTATTTAATTGATAATTTATCTTATCATTTTCTCTTCAATGTTTGTATATCTATTTTATAATTATAACCGGATCCAAGTGTTTAAGTAGCTATGTAAGAATGTTAATTCCAGAGTTATTCCAGATTCTTAGTCATCTGTTACTTGGTGTTTTTATATTTTATTAATGTTTAAGAGACTATTTATAATATTTGAATAACAAATGGAATAAAAATTAGATGTCTTATCTAAGTCATACCTAGATTAGATGTGATGGAGGAAGCAGAATAAGAATGTAGCTGCTGTGAATATTTTTGTAAAGGAGGAAGTGGATTCACAAGCCGATGTCTTCTTTCTTACTGGACAACTAATAGGTACTTAAAATAAAATACGCCTATGAGTTGTCCCGTCAATCTCTAAATAGTCTTTGTCGTACATTGGCTATTGTTAATTTCCCTCCCATTCCTTTTTAAGTGACTGCAATAACAGAGCTTTTCTTCGTTCATCAGCTTTGTCACAGACTTATTATGACTATATGCTAATCAAGGTATATTAACTACAAGGTAGAGTATTGATCAGATGTGAAATATGCACACACTTCTGTGGCCCTGCAATATTAGATTACATACTCCCTATAGCGCTGTGGTTCTTAAAGTAATTTTCTTGCACACCCCTTGCGTGTCTCGGGCATCTTCAAAGCATTGACTGTATTACAGTGAAATAGATTGAAAAGCTACAAATAAAATAGGTATAATTCGTTACTACAATGTGAGAAAATGGCATATGTGCTTCATGTTTATTCTGCATGATATTAACAACAAGAACCTAACTTATAAGTAACATATAAAAAGAAATACCAATTCCCAGGCACCCCCTATACACCTTGCAGACACCAAAGGGTTGCTGAGCACCCCACTTTAAGAACCACTGCTATAGCGGGTTAAATAATTATTTGTATATAAGGATGTTGCCATGGTTGTTTATGCAGTGTACCGTTTCCATGAAGAAAGTATTTTAACACGTTGTATAGCATCTAGTCTTTAATCTTATAAGTTATATGTATTGTAGGGTCACATAAGTACGTTAAACTCGTATTAAGGCGTAGCATAACTTGTAAGTTAATATATATTAATTGCCTGATCTATCTAGACATATCAATGTTTGCTCAGTAGCATTAATGTGCAGTGTTAGTTATTTGACTACCTAGTAGGATTCTTTGAGGATCTATTTTTCTTATTTATCTCTCCTAAATGTCTTCCATCTCAGTAGCTATAAGAGACTTCATATGAAATTTGATTGCAAATTAAATTTGTATTTTCATGCCTAAGAATGGCAGTAGCTAATGTTCAATAGAAAAGTTAAGAGGCAAAAAGTTTTTAATTGGGTAATAAAATTGTGAGGTGAAATCATACATTAACTGCCAAAATAGAAATATTTACTAGCATTACTTCCTACCAACTCTTCTGTTTAAATTCATTGAGTCCAATAATACAAAACATTGATAATGCCATTTTACAAAAATTGTACAAGGTAATCTAGCTAGTGATGTTTATTAATCAATACCTAGTGAATCTCTATAATTTTAATCATGACACCTTAGAATTTTTAGCTGTTAGTTATAGCATTTTATATTTACTCAGAATAAATGTTAACTTGAAAATATATTGTCAGTACATCTCACGTTTAAATCTCTCCAAAAATTTTGTTATTGAAGAGGAGTAAATTGCTCAGTCGCCATTTTTATTTTTTGTGTGAATGTTCACTAGACTCGTAATAAGACCTTATACTGAAACAGAGTCTGTTACAAAATATCAACGATAATTTCTCTCATCACATCGATAAATTATGAAAAGTTTCCAGGAAATAGAAATATTACATACCTAGTTAGTTATCCAAACGTTCGAATATACTTTTGGATTTGAAATACTTGCGAAGAACAAATCATTCCAGAAAATACTCTCACTACGGTTTTAATATAACAGATACAGAGAATGATTGAGAAACGAGAATGTTTTTAGAATTATATTGAATTAGCTTCACATATAGTTTGTACTCAATAACTTACATATTAGTAATCACAGAGTTCAATACACAGGTTACCTGGCAGAGTCATCTTGATTTGGTTTGAATCCTCTCTTGAGATGTTGCACCGCCACATAGTAAAGGAACGGATTCTTCTTCTCACTCACAACCCCCTGAACCAAACAACTCTGGTATTTGAGGAGCATTTCTGGATCCTTCTCAGGCTCCTCAGTGAACACCTCAATGGGCATGAACTGCTCCACCTCTGACACCTTCAGTCTTATCAACGACAGAGCGTCACTCAGGTCTCCCCACAACATAGACCTGAAGGCAATGGGACATCTCTGCTGACAGGGAATGAGTAGAAACAATGCGAAGGTAAAGTCACCGTAGGACACTGATATGTACTGTTCTATCAGTTTCTTGTACCAGTCGAACGTGTTTCCTAATCCAGGAATTTCGAGTTTATCGTTAAATTGCTTGCATCCGTCATTCTGTAGAAGAATCCTCAAGCATCCTTGAAGGTAGGAGTTGACGGTGTGATCCAGAAACAAATCATCTGCTACTATGAATGTAAGTGCAATGTGCCTTATCCATCCTGTGAATGAACTACAACTAAGAACCACTTGCTTTCTGAACCTAAGGAATAAGTAGAGTAATTCAAGACAGGCGGATACTTCTCTGATCTTTCCAGGAGCTGTTTGACTGCTTTCAGAACTAAAGGATCCGTCCTTCTGGCTGTTATTCAGCGTGTTCTTGATAACTTTCTGTAACATTAGTCTCTTGACAGGTAGCATGAGCCAATAGTCATCAAATAGTCTCCAATCCTCTACATGGTCAAGAGAAAGGGTGTTCTTCAGGAAGAAGATATCTTTGGCCCACACAGCACTCTGCTTAGATGGCTTATCATCAAACATATTTCTAATTAGTAGTTCAGATGTCAGTTCGAGCTCCTTGAGAGCCTTTTGATTCATTTGGCTCATTGTGAGAGGGGACTGCATCAACGCTGGCGACTTCAATGGCACCGTGTCACTCAATGCCACGCCCTCCACTTCTGCAGCCACGTCAGTTGCGTCTATAAGTAAAGTTTCACTCGTTATCACCTTCTTCAGTAGCTGCCTGGCAAAGAACTCCTGTCCTTTTTGAAGCACTGGCATGAGGCGCAGGGATAATTTGTGGTACAGAAGATAGTTAGAAGTGTTAGCCTGGAGTGCTACCGAACATAAATGGAATAAGAACTTTGATTCTATACGAGTGAACCAATGTTCGCTTAAACTGAAGCTGTTGAACACAAGCTTTTCGAGATATTTAAGCAGGGAAGGGTGGTTGACGAGTGAGAGAGTGGAGATTGAACTGATTGCAGGGAATTCTTGGTGTATTGTGGAGATAAGAGAAACAAGAGGGAGCAAAAGAGGGAATGGAGAATGCTCTTTGAACATAGGGTACAATCTGATGTTGGCTTGCTCATCAAACACCACTGAATTTATAGACCAAATGTTGTCAGTGTTTTCGGATTCACTGGACACAAATTTTGAACACAAAGCTGAGTGAGAAGTCAACTCATTTATGAGTTTAGACATGTTATCACTTCTCAAAAATTGACTTAAATGTGCATCATAGAACTCTGCAACTCTCTTTTCCAACATACTATCATCTGAACTGTCAACCTTTTTAGATTTTATGATATAGATTCTGAAGAAATTACAAACTGAACCTAGAATCTTAAGACCACTGTATGTAGTTCCGGATCTGTTCAATTGAGTGAACCATTTGGATCCACAGATGAAAAGTAGATCGATTGACTGTAACATGTCTTGCCACTGCAACAAAGGTGCTTGTAGCAGCTCCAACTGATCTCCCAAATTAACTTTAATGCTTTCATTGAACCGCAACTCTCTGACAAGCGCATCTCTCGAAGCAGCAATACTTACACCGTGACTCAGCATGTGAATGAGTATCGCCCCAATGTCAAAATTCAAAGAGTTGCTACCAGTGTCCTCATTGATTGACACTTTGTCTCTGTAGAAAAGTAGTTGACGGACAACCATTGGCCAGAAGGTGACGAGAGCTGCCTGTGCTTCAATGAGCCCATAACTGAGCAACAGAGACCACAAACTATAACACTCTACAGACAGGTTAAGAGCTTCGGAAAGAGGAAGAGCAATCTCAGTCGGGTCCTGAGAGACGAAGGGAAGGATTCTGTCAAGAATAGAATAGTTCTTAACAAGTGAATGAGCAAGCAGCTTATCCCAGCTAGATAGAATTTTGAGGAGAGTAAGGAAGTGTCGCAAAGGAACACCTTCCACCGACATCACTTTATCCACATTCTCACCAGTCAAAAGGTTACTGATGTTTGAAGGGAAGTATTTATCAGAGAGTGTTGATAACAGTCGGGGTGTTTCCTGCAGAGTCCAGGCAGCCACACTTGAATGAGATGCAATGCGACACAGAATAGATAGAATATCTAAAACAGTCTCAGTTTGAGGTTTAAGGTGCTCGATAATATAAAGAAGTCTTATGTGTGTATCCATCCTAAGTAAAGCTTTTATCACATCCAACTGCAGCAATTCACTGTCCTTTAGTTCACTCTCTTCCTGTTCCAACTCTTGACGTACAGTCTCCTGTGCATGCGTCTTACTTGACACACCGGGTCTGATTTCCTCCCCCCAGGGGTAGGTGGCATTGATGCAAGTTTCTAGGGCAGAATGACCTAATAAAGCAGACAGAGCTGATGCAGCAGCTCCTTGAACACCCTGATTGGAGTCGTCCAAACCGAATCTGATGAGTAACACCAATCCAGAGTCCAGTAGAAGTTTTAGAAAAGGTTTATCAAAGCACTTGTGGTAATATCCTTGCCATAATTTGCTGAGCATGTTCGCTAGGACACTCAGTGCCAGTTGTCTTTGCTTTACCACTGAGGACCTGGCGTACATGAAAAGCTCTTCCAGGGAATAACCAGCTCGTTCTGAAGGATGAAAATAGAAAAGTGAAAGGGATTTAAAGCAGAGATAATTGAAACAGTCAAAAAAGTAATATTATGCAAGTGAGAATAAGTCATTGATCATCATAATCCATTAGCAGTATCCTTTAAAAAGTAGCATTAAAAATGTAAAATAAATTCAGTAGCATTAAAAAGTAGTATTTTTCTCCAAGAAATAATTCTAATAAAATTTGTAGCTAGCCATGACTAGCTAGCTTAGTACCTATTAACTTTTATGATTAATGCATCAATGGTAATATCATAAATAAAAGAAACAATTAATACTTTGATGGTGAAGAGTAGTTAGTTATATCTGCCAATTATTAAGTACTTAACTACATAAAAAATTAGATATTTTATGTATTTCACTAAGTAGGAAAGTAGGAGCCGATGACTAGGTAATGAAGACCTAGCTACACGTACAATTTCATCTCAATGAAGCAAAGCTATTTACATACCAGGTTCCTCCCCATGGTGGTGCAGTGCCTCCCTATAGTTAATATCAGCGTCATAAGGCAGCAGTTCACCCGATAGAGAGAAACGGGCCACGTAATTCTCATTTTCTTTCAAACTCTTAAGTTCAGGTAGTGGTTTTGTCCATGCTAGTTTGTCAAACTCAATCTGAAAAAAAGACATCATTTAAGTTAAGCACATAGCTACAATTATTCAACTTTTAGCTATTCAATTAAAAACCTATCAATTTTGATCAAGCTGAAAATTCAGAGCTAGACTATGACCAAAAAAAAAAAAATTTCCCTTACCTTCTTCATATTGACCCATTTATGACTCTCAATTGGACGTATTGGTAAGTCATCAACACACAACTTCTCATCTTCATCATCATTAGTCTCCATTGCCACTGCGTCAGAACTCAAAGGTTTTTGTTCAACACTTTCCTCATTATGATCAACCTCCTTTTTATTACTATGAGAGGTGTTACACGTATCAACTGTGGACGGATTGGAAGACTTCTTCTTGCTGTAATTTTTCAAGAAATTCAAGAGGTTTTTCTGTTTCAACTGTTCTTCAGTAGGATTTTCCTCATCAAGAGCACCAAAAAGAAGTTTTCTTTCCTCCAAAATCTCTGCTTCAGACATTCCTGCCAGCAAGTTGAGGTTTTCGGAATGTATTTTCTCTGCTTCAGTTTCACCACCCGCCAAGTTAGTGGACACTGACGCAATGTAACTGCCATCACAAGGTATACTTCTAACTGGAATAATGAACAATAAAATTCACAAAACATAAAGAGAATACTAAAAAGGAAAATGCAAACTTCCACATAGAGATAAAACACACTATGAGATAAACCAAAACAATTGATTTTAGGTAACTTTGTTTAGACAAGGAAATATTAATAAAGGTAGTCAACTCTGGGATTTAAAAAATAATGTTTTTGCCTGCTTCAGAAATAGCTCCCTTTTTAATATACTGTAGCTACTCTTATTAGAATGATTACTTTTGATTTTCATAAGTCTAGATAACTGATTACGAGGTTTGTGACAATGTGCGTTTTAAATCATAGATCTTAAGAATATCACAGACGAAACGAAATCGAATACTATATACCGCTGGAGTAGAACGATTGAATACTCTTTAATTCAATTCATATATAATATTTTCAGGATCTATGATTTTAAATGCATATTGTCACAAACCTACAGATTACTTATAGTTAATTAATTGACTGCTGATAATAACTATATTCAATTAATGTTTCTAAAAGCTTTTCAAAATTTAATAAATAGAGCAGATGAATCAGCAAACTTACTTTTATCATTTTGGTTGTCTCCTGTTGGAATGTTCTCAGTACTAGTTTCAGAATCAGGATTATTCAGTTTACGCTGTGCAAAGTATGTTCCACAGAGTGATTTGCCAGGAGAAGGTTCTAGATACTGAAAAGAAAGAGAATAATAATTTTTTTTTTAATTCCTAGAACAATAACATCTAGCTAGCTACTACATTCATAAAAAAATTAATTATTCCGATTAGATACTTGTAAATCAAAAGATAAACTGAAAAAAATAGCATGAATGGGACCCTAAGTACACCAAAATTAAATTTTTAATTCAACTATTCTGAAATTCAAGCATCATCAACTGCAGAAATAACACAAAGATTAATTTTACCAAATGGAAACAGTAAGTGAATGATGAATTTTGTCTATTAAAAGTTTAACATCTTTTAGCTAATTTTGTATTTTAAAATGGAAAATATGATATAGCTTAATCAACTTTCTCAGGTATAATAGCTAATTATTTTTCTCTCACTATATTAGTGTAGCTACCTCACTCTTATAGAAAAATTTGGAATCTTGTTCTAATGTATGTAGCTAATTACTAATAAAATAATTCCAAATAAAAGTAGTTGTAGTAGCTAACTAACTAAATCTTGATATTGAAGATCATTATTTAAAGATGTAAAATTATTAGCTGAGACAGCTACTATGGTTTATTCACCAATTCAATGGATTCATTTATTTAAAAGATATTAGACTTAATTAATCAACCAACTTAGAAATTGAAATTATGATTTGGAAAGTAAATAAAATTTATATTGAAGATATTCTACATAGAGCCTACAAGTAATCTCAATCAATAGTAGTAATAGGAATTCCAGGTATGTAAGAAATAAAATGTATTCATTACAATGTCAGGCAAGATTGTAGGTGGAATATTTCCTCCATGCGGAATCTGGGATGAATCCAGATCAGGTAGAATGGTGGGGTCCACATCTCGGGTAATAATAGGCTTCAGAAAACCAGCAAAAGGGGAATTGATTGCATCTAGAATAAGAAAAAAGTAAATTAGAGTTAGTTCAGAGTTATACCAAGAGATATCATGGATTCAAGAAATATATTACTTCTTAAATGAAAAAATAGTTAAGTGAAACCAATCAATAACTCTGTAAGCTGAAAACCTTAGTGAAAATTTAACACACCTATTTATCAAACAATTAAAAAATAACTTTAAATTCCATTCCATTTACATAAAAATATATTCTATGCATTAATCACTCTTAAAATTCCAAACCAAATTGCTATCGTTCCACCTCACCCACAATTCAATTGAAAATTGTTCATAAGAATGAGTGTAGTTAGCTACAGCCTTAACATACTTACTTATTTCTTCAAATGATGTATAGTCAACTCTCCCAGCTTTCTTCTTCTTTGCCATTTTCTCAGCAAATAAGGATTTGGATTTAGGCATTGTGCAATGATGACTGGTATCTTAGCCTCTATAAAATAAATCTGTAAAAATAATGTTGTAGGCCAGATCATTCAACTAAATAATTGGTAATTTTCAAAATTCAAAAAGCTTTAATAAGTTAATAGCCAGCTTTTAGGCCAGGTTACGTAGCCCTGTACACCGTCATTGGAGCACAGTGCATACTAACACACTTTGGCCTCAAAGTTTAAACCACAAAAAACAATTGCTTGCATAGAATTTACAAAATGTTAAAGTTCTACAAACTTATGCACTCAGCCCAAAATCATTTGAGTAATTTTAGCTCAGAATCTCTCTCAGCTAAATTAATGGTACAATAGGAATAAATTCAAAATCTCTCAAGGCCTCAACCACTCTGCATAACGTGTCTCCTGAGTCATTGATTTTAATTTGAGTTATTCTCTGACTCTCAGTAGTAGATTCAAAATCTCCCACAGCTAAATTAATGGTTACATTACTACATTACATTATTACTTACATAAGAATGAATTCAAAATTCATTTTTTTTTGGGAGAACACTTTACCAGTTCCTGCAGTAATGCAGTCTGGATCTCTGTAGGAGTTTTCATAAAAATCATAATCAACTTAATCTCTAACTCTTTATTAATAAAAGTATGATCCCAGTCTCAGTCTGCAGAACATGGGACATTATTAACCTTTTCTGTGCGAACAATCCTTAATTTTCTCTTAGGGTCACGCAGGTAAATTGCGGCCTTTTAATTTATAATTGCGGCCCTCTCAAGACAGTCTCCAAAACATTCTGAACCAAAATTACATTAAAATGTTGTATAGCTATCATAATAAGCGCAGTGAATGCTATAATTTATTACTTTATGTTTTTAACGTGTATTTTGAAGCTATGACGTTTCTGTTGTTAGAGGCCGCAGTTAGTTAATGGGCCGCAATTTACCTGCTTGACCCTATATTGACATATATTTTACCATGTTTTAAAGTATGGACAAAGTCACCAGTATATTGGCGACTTTTGAGGGGTTAAATAAGTTGGGAAACTTGTAAATAACAAGTAAATCAATCCTAAAATAATCTCAAGAGATACATATGCATCAGGCATGAAGCTTAAGGATGTTTCCAAAGTGTAAAATCTTCACTAGGCAGCCAAATTTCTCCTTTAAAGTATCTTAAATGTGGCGACCTGGATTCATTTTCTCACTAATCTGGCAAATTTCCTGCCACAGTTTAAAACATGGGTATTTTAATGAGAGCAGAGGCCAAAATGTAGGATTTCTTAGAGAACACTTAACCAGTTCCTGCACTCTGGGTATGATCAAGAGACTCAGAGAGTCAGGTCCAATGTTAAAACTTATCACCAACACAATTGAAATAAAACATACCTATATCATAACATAAATATTTACAAATAACAATAACAGCTACCAGTCTGTAGGTATTTGGTGCACAAAATTCCACCGACTTTTTGAAAAAGCTAAATAATTCCACCATAAATTTCCAGTAATTATGGTAATCCACCAACATTTTACCCATTTTTCCACCAAAAAATTAATGGTAACATAGGAATAATTAGCTAAAAATCTACCGACTTATCCAGAATATTATTTTCAATGGAGAAAAATTCCACCGACAAGTTGGTGGAATTTACCATGAAATACAGTCTGGAACAGCTAAAACACAAATGTCAGCACTTTCACCCCTCGTGGCTAGAAGCCTAGATCCACAGAGTAACAAACTACATGTTCTGTGGCAGCTGTGCTGTGCAATCTTATTTCTGTTCATTCCCAAGTTTTAAGTTTTCTTTCTACCTATAAAAATTTGTTTATAAAGTTCATAAATTTGTTCTCTGTCTTCTATGAAAACATCCTTACATAATAATCTTAAAACCATATAGCTACTAATTGAAATATTTACATATTACCAGGGACAATCTGCCAGGCGTTCTTTTCAGTCTCCACCAACAGTAACTAAAAGCTGAGCGGCGAACCACATTACAGCGCACTACAATACAGCGCACCACTGTACTTTCTATGAATGATCTCGAAAGTAAATTACTGTAAATAACTGTTAGGTATGAAGTTTGTTGTATCCGCTAGTTTGTTCTTCTGCAGACTTCATGATTGTTTAATGACCTGGCAGGGGGGTTCGGGTGGCGGCACGCCCCCCGATACATCTAGGTACCCCAGACTGCAGGAACTGGTTAAGTGTTCTCCAAGAAATCCTCTATTTTAGCTTTTGTTCTCAGTAAAATACATGTAAATATAGGAGGAAATTAAGGATTGTTCTCCAAGAAAATGTTAAAAATGTCCCATATTCTGCAGACTGGTAGGTACCTAACGGCTAACTGATAAGTTTTTATTTACACCTCAGACTGAAAGTTTATAATAGTTACTCCATAAAATTTTAATTACAGTTTTCTATGATGAATTTTATTTTCTATTCCAAATTAAACACACAGTACATAGAATAGTATAGTACACCAGTTACATGTATTATTCAAATTCTGTAGCTATTTCGTCGACAAACCGTGCTTTGATCTTCAAACGCTCAATTGGGCCGCCCGTTGTTTCTGATAAGAAAAAGAACATAGGTGAACAGGTGAATCTCTGTGTATGCTACTTCAGTAATCTTCGGGCGCGCATAACGTAAACATCAAATGGTGTCTGCTCGGTTGTACAGTTTTCTGTTTCTAGTACCTACCGATTGGTAGTTTCGAATCTTCAGTAAAAGATGAGTACCCTTTTAATTTTATTTCATTTATTAATAAAGGTTTTTCTCTTTGTGTTTTAGATATTAATAAGTGGTAATAATTTTGTTACAATGAGTGAATCTATAAGTGACCAATCGAACAATTCATTAGAACCTGATCCTGTTACCTTATCCAGCATCCATTCTTTTTTAAAAGAAATCTCTGATGAAAATAAAGCCAAGAATAAGTCATTAGATGATTTGGTTAAAAGAGTTTCAAAAATCGAAAATGAACGAAGTTCAGGAAAGAGGAAGGTTACCATTGATCCGTGTTCTAGTAAAAGCCAACCAACTAAAAAGCCTTGCATTTCGGATGTATCCGATACTAGTAGAGGAGACAATTACGTCACAGGCCCTAACCAATTGATTTCCATTTTGGATACTGGTGTTGAAGAATTCATATGTGAAATTCCTTCATCTTCGGCTGAATTTATTCAGCCTGATATCTCTTACAACCCAGTAATTTCTAGTGGTACTATTGTAAGCCCGCAATTAAGTCACGGGTCTCGTAACGCCATCCCTACTTCGCGTAGTGGAGTCAGTTCTAGAGCCCGTTGTGAGCAGTCTCAGCATGGTATCCCTATTGTTCATAGTGGAGTAAATGCAGGAGCTTTTCAAATTCAGAGTCCTCAGCTCGAACATGTTTTCCCTTCTATAAATGAAGGTGTTACAAATAATGCCACTGAATTCTATGTCGAAAGGGATAATGATTTTGAAGGTTTTCTGGTGGAAGAATCCCTTCAACCTGAAGAGTCTAATGTCGTAATATCTAATGCTAACCCTTTGCCTGTAATTAGCTCTGCTAATAAGACTAATTGGTCTCCTGGTGAAGAAGTCATACAGTGGTACGCTAATGTGGCCGATATTGATCTCACTGATGATCAAATTAAGACTATTTCCGAAAGGTATCAACCTAAGCCAGATGTCTCTCATCATTTCGAGCCGCCTCATCTTCCCTCTCCCCTTTGGCACAAATGTAAATCTAATGCCCAAGATGCTTTTAAGCAGAGGTCCTTACATAGAATCCAACAACTTTCTTGTGCTGCCATCAAACCTTTGATTGATGTGTTGGATTCTATGGAAGCCAATGATCCTAACAGGGAAAAAATTGCCGCTTCTATTCAGCTTACTTGTTCAGCAAATCTGCGTACAAGCAGATTAAGAAGGGCTCTAACGGCTAGGTTCATCAAACAAGACTTGAAGCAGAATCTTTTCTCGCAACCGGTTACCCATTTGGATCTATTTGGCTCTGAATTTCATACTGCTGCTGAAAATGCCAACAAATCACAAGCCACTATCCAAAAGGTTGTCCCATCGGGCACTGGCAGTGGGAGATACTTTCAAGGTACCCAAAACAGGTCAACAATGAGTATGAACCAACAAAGTTCTAACTTTCAGCGGTTCAATACTAACCAAGCGGGTCCTAGTTCTGGCACTTCTGGGTTTGTAAGGCGCCAAACAAGCCAGAGTCAGCCATTTCAGTACAACCAGAGATATGGTTCCTCTAGAGGAGGAAAGCCCTCCTTCCGCAGAAGGGGAAGAGGCTTCTCAAATTAAGAGAGCCGGAAACATTTCCAGGTATTTACAGAATTGGTCTAATATCACTTGCAATAGTTTCATCCTTAACATTATCAGAGATGGATACAAAATTCAATTCACAGACAAGCCTGTTCTACCAGATCCAGCTATTTCTAATCCTAAGTCAGATGAAAAAATTTCATCCCTCAAATATGAAATAGAGAAACATTTACTCTCTAAAGCAATTTCAAAAGTTAATCCCTGTCCTTCTCAGTTACTTTCTAGAGTTTTCACAGTCAAAAAAGCTAACGGTAATAATCGAATGATAATAGATTTGTCTCAAATAAATAAGCAAATTACTGATGTCCATTTCAAAATGGACACTCACGATACCATTAAAGATATCTTATCTCCAGGGGATTATATGGCTTCAATAGACCTTACTGATGCATTCTTTTCAGTTCCTATACATGACAATAGTAAAAAATTTCTTTGCTTTGAACATGATTCTCAAAGATATCAATTCAATGTTCTGCCATTTGGCATGAAATCATCTCCTAGAATTTTCACTAAAGTTCTCAAACCGGTTATTAATTTTCTAAGAAATCAAGGAATCAAAATTCTTGCTTATCTAGATGATATATTTATTTGTGCCTCTTCTTTCAGTAAGTTAGAATTTCAAGTCCATCAGACATTAAAACTACTTCTGAGTCTTGGGTTTCACCCTAATTACAAGAAATCCAGTCTTGTTCCTTCACAGGAAATCAAACATTTAGGTTTTATTGGGAACACAGATGTGATGAAACTTTCCCTTCCAAAGGAGAAATTAGATAAAGCCAATAAATTAGCCAATTCCTTAATTCAAAATAAATCAACTCTTAGAGACTTATCATCTTTCATTGGATTGATCAATAGTTTTTGCCCAGCCTTCCCTCATGCTCCATTACACTTTAGAAATCTTCAATTTCTCCTCAATCAGTATATTAAAACCTCTAACTGTTGGGACTTGCAGATCACTATTGATCAATCTTCTAAAGCTGAACTGATCTGGTGGAAAGATTTTGAATCTTCTGTGCCATCAGCTCCAATTCATAAAGTTTCTCCTGAAATAACTCTTTTCTCAGATGCTTCACTTTCTGGTTGGGGTGGTTTCATCTCTTCTGGTGAAAATGTCTCTGGCACTTGGTGTATAGATGAGAAACAACATCATATTAATTTTTTAGAGTTGAAAGCCATAAAACTATGTATCCTATCTTTTCTTCCTTTTCTCAAAAATAGAGTCCTTCAAATTTGCTCTGATAATTTCACATCTGTATCATTTATTAATAAGAAGGGTGGAACCCATTCAAAACCCCTTTGCCAACTTGCTTTAGAGATTTGGTCTATTTTAATTGAGAATAATATTTCATGTGAAGCTATTCATATACCAGGAACTGAAAATACCATTGCTGATAAATTTTCTAGATTCTCTACTCTTTCTCATGAATATAGCTTGAATTCAGATGCCTTTAAGACCATTATTAATAGAATTGCTTTCCTTCCTGAAATAGACTTGTTTGCCTCAAGAACAAATGCAAAATTGTCCAAATATGCCTCCTGGAGATTTGATCCTTACTCAGTATTCATCAATGCTTTCTCTGTCAAATGGTTAAATAATATTTATTTATTTCCTCCTATTAACTTAATCTCTAAATGTGTTCAAAAAATTGTAAAAGATGAAGTTAGTAATGCCCTTTTGATAACACCTGCTTGGCCTGGCCTTGCTTCTTTACCTGTTATTTTGTCTATGCTAATAGATTCCCCCATTTTCATTCCACGCAATTTCCTTGAAGGCCATCTTCCAACGAGACATCAATTCAACTTGATGGCCTGGAGCATTACAGGCAATCTTGCCTTAGCAGAGGAATTTCTGAGGAAACCTCAAATTGTCTCCTCAAGAGTATCTCCAAGTCTACTCTCCTTTCCTATGGGAAAGACTGGAGAAAATTTTATATGTTTGTTAGAGAAAAAAGGTTTAACAGTATCATTACTGTGAATTTAATTTGTGAATTTTTGTTACATTTATTTAACAATGGAGCTAGTAGTAGCTCATTAAATTGTGCACGGAGTGCTTTAAGTTTCTTTTTGTGTTATGAGTTAAAAATTAAAGATGATGAAACCATTGCAAGGTTATTCAGATTCTTCTATAAAGAAAGACCATTAAAATCAAAGTATTTTACATATTGGCCTGTAAAGAGCCTGCTTAATTATCTCTCTGAATTGCATCCTGCCTCTGATCTTTCTCTCAAGTCCCTGACTTTGAAGACTCTTGCCTTAGTAGCACTCACCTCCTCAGACAGAGGGCAGACTATCCACCTGATGGATATTGAGAAAACTACTTTTGCAGAAGACTGCTTACAATTCGTCATATTTGACAGACTAAAGACTACTAAGAGAGTACTAAAACCAAAAGTCATAAATTGTCATTCATGTGATATTCCCTCTCTCAATGTGTGTGACTATGTCTTAAGTTATATGAATCGCACTTTGGGCATAAGAGCCAAGTCTGTGAAAGAGGGAAAGACAAAACCAACTCAGCTCTTCTTATCATGGGCTACTAATAGAGCAGTTACCCGGCAGACTTTAGCTCGTTGGTTGAAAACCACTTTAAAGATGGCAGGTATTGATACTGATCAGTTTACTGGCCACTCGTTTAGAGGTGCTTCCCTATCAAATGCTTATCAACTTGGTGCCAACATAAACCAGATTGTGTCTGCCGGATCATGGACAAATACTGAGACATTCAGGAAACACTATCTGGCACCTGAAAATGACTCTCCTGTGGGCAAAATAATCTTAGATCACTTTAGTAGAGGGTAAGAATATCAACTTCTTAAAAGTGGATATTTTTTAAATACTGGTGGTATTTTTTTTAGGATGTTATTGTTTAAAATCTTAATTTCAGTAGCTATGTTAATAGAGTTTGATTTCTATCTCTGGAATCGAAGCACGGTTTGTCGACGAAATAGCTACAGAATTTAAAGATTACACTAGAATTACTTACCTTTGAAGTGTAATCTTAATTCTGGAGTTGTCGTCGACAAACCATTAGTTTAATTCCCTTCCCACCTCCCAAATCAAACCCTAGACCCTCAGATTACTGAAGTAGCATACACAGAGATTCACCTGTTCACCTATGTTCTTTTTCTTATCAGAAACAACGGGCGGCCCAATTGAGCGTTTGAAGATCAAAGCACGGTTTGTCGACGACAACTCCAGAATTAAGATTACACTTCAAAGGTAAGTAATTCTAGTGTAATCTTTAAATTTATTCTCGGTAGGCTGTGACGTCATGTATGTAAACAAAAGGTCACGTCATACTAAACAGAATTGCTGTGGGTCACGTGGAATAGAGAATTAAGATGGCGGCCAACGCGACCGATCTGACTAATGATCTAATTATCTTGAATAAATAGTCTTCTTCTCTTCGGTACCCACTTCAATTCCCACTGATGTAAACTCAGCAGAATGACAGGTTACAGGT
The DNA here is from genome assembly GCA_947561585.1 of Caprella mutica. Taxonomy (NCBI): domain Eukaryota; kingdom Metazoa; phylum Arthropoda; class Malacostraca; order Amphipoda; family Caprellidae; genus Caprella; species Caprella mutica. Next base: position 190,955 of record CANNZV010000696.1, on the reverse strand, counting down.
TATTGGTCCCCCACCAGATTGCATTCTTTGTGAATTTTTTTCGAAACTCGCGGTCTTCTAAAAGACATTTATATAGAGTTTCAAAACTTTGCGGCTCATCAAATGTGAATTTTCACTTGATCAAATATTCCCGGTCTGTTAATAAGTAACTAAATCTAGATAGTAATTGCTCCTTCCACCACTGCTCGCTTTTTATCCCATTGCTTGTAGTTTTATCCCACAGCTCACTTTTTTTATCCCACGAATTGCATTTTTTATCCCACGGCTCTCACTTTTTATCCCACGGCTCTCACTTTTTATCACACGGCTCTCACTTTTTGTCCCACGACTCTCACTTTTTGTCCCACGACTCTCATTTTTTGTCCCACGACTCTCATTTTTTGTCCCACGACTCTCATTTTTTGTCCCACGACTCTCATTTTTAGTCCCACGACTCTCATTTTTAGTCCCACGACTCTCATTTTTAGTCCCACGACTCTCATTTTTAGTCCCACGACTCTCATTTTTAGTCCCACGACTCTCATTTTTAGTCCCACGACTCTCATTTTTAGTCCCACGACTCTCATTTTTAGTCCCACGACTCTCATTTTTAGTCCCACGACTCTCATTTTTAGTCCCACGACTCTCATTTTTAGTCCCACGACTCTCATTTTTAGTCCCACGACTCTCATTTTTTGTCCCACGACTCTCATTTTTTGTCCCACGACTCTCATTTTTTATCCCACGACTCTCATTTTTTATCCCACGACTCTCATTTTTTATCCCACGACACTCATTTTTTATCCCACGGCTCGCATTTTTAATCCCACGGCTCGCATTTTTAATCCCACGGCTCGCATTTTTTATCCCACGGCTCGCATTTTTTATCCCACGGCTCACATTTTTTATCCCACGGCTCAGATATGATATCCCCACGGCTCTTCAAATAACCTGTTGGTGAAATGGCGGCTCTTGGACAACAACTAATGCAATCTGGGTCCCCCAGTATTGCTTTGATATCAGCACTGAATTTCCATTAAAATATCTCTATTAAAAGACTCTAAAATCAAAAAATCACAACATAAAATTCATAATTAACAATATATACAATATTTACACATTCATTCATCCATTCTCAATTTTCTTCTTCTCCACATACACTCCAAGTATCTTCTACACTCCCTCCAGACTGGAAAACATAAATTCTAACAGAGTTACTCCTAACTTCATGCATTCCCATTAGTGATGTTTATCATCACAACAAGCCCAATTGTGAAGCATAAAAGACTTATTTTACATTTGTTTTCACTGCGGAGTTCAAATTTATAAATAATTTTCTGATTTCTGCATTTTTTAGGGTTAAAATGAGTAATTTTTGTTCATTCTAAATTCCTAACAGAGTTACTAGTCAATCTGAAATGAGTTATATTCCACTCTGGCACTCCCTTGCCCACACTAAACTGCTTCCAAACAACTGATCTTTCACACTAACACCACTCATTCCAAATTCTCTTCTGACACACTCATACCACTCACACGCACACAAAAAGTGCTCCAAGCTCTCTACCACTCCTAAGTCACACGCAACACAATTAACATTTCCATTCACATATCTCTCTCTCCACTTTAGTCTCAGACTATTACTCCTACATCTATACAGCAAAACAGATCCCCCAGTCATTCTCATACAATCCTTCATCTCTAATCTCACTCTTACATTCATTATACAAACTAATTGTACTCTTTTGCATTCTCTCCTCATTCCACCTATCACTCTCCCATGCATACACCTTTTTCTTAATACATTCATTACTCATATCATCCAATTCATTCAATCGCACTCCCACTCTCTCTCTATACACTTTCACAGTCTCTAACCATTTACACTTGGTCCATTCACACATATCCTCATACATCATTTTCAACAATTCATTCTCACCATTTCTCACATGCTTCTCATAATTCAACTTCGCCTTCAAATCTCTTGCTCTCATACTTGAAGACCCCACCTCACCCTGGAGAGTTACCAGAGGTGCATATGATGAGGCCCCCAACACACACCTCCATACATCATTCTCACATTTTTGCAGTCTCTCAAGATCACTCACATTCCAACAAAACACACTACTTCCATACAACAAACTTGGCATCACCACACTCTTCCAATACGTCTTTCCAATCAGTACTCTGTTACACGACTTGTGTATAACAGAGTACGTCATGTTACTCATCCTTCTAGCTCTCATCATAACATTCTCTCTGTGCACTTTAAAAACATCCTTCCCACTTGACACTCTCACTCCTCAGAAATTTCCAGACTGCAGGAACTGGTAAACTGTTCTCCAAGAAATCCTCTATTTTGGCTTTTGTTCTCAGTAAAATACATGTAAATATAGGAGGAAAATTAGGATTGTTCGCACAGAAAATTTTAAAAATGTCCCATATTCTGCAGACTGGCTCAGAATGAATGTATGACTTGTCATCTGGAGTAATGCTCTGTACAATAGCACTCCCAAATAGAATCTAAGTCACTTTTATCTCAATTACCAATTGGCGTCTGGATTAAAACATAATCTCAACCCAGATCAGAAGATTGTTGTTTCATAATTAAAAATTTTTTATTAATAAAAATTTAATAGTTGAAAAGATATTTTTCCTATTCAAACAATATTTACATAACACAAAGAAAATCAGAACTAAAGAGACTCCCCCACTCTACATAAAATATATAATAACTAATTAAAAAACTTCAATAAAACATTCTGCAACCAGACAGCCACTATGATATGGACACAATTATCTTATGTCATCCTTCCATGAGAAGGAGACAAAGAACATGTCCATAATCTAAAAGTAATTCTATTTGTCTACTAATAAAATATTTCTTAAGAGCCTATCCAGCAAGCAGCAAGAATAACTCCTTGTCTAGCAAGGAGTACCTTACACTATACTGGCATCTCATCTTGGCTACCTAGAGTGTGTACTGGGACATCCAAGTAAAATAGTATGTCTCATAATCTCGCCATTTGTCTCTCCAGCTGACCAGCTCTCTCCAAAATTCAACAAATTCTCTCCAAAATGATCAAATTTTCATAGATTCTCTCCAAAATAACATTGTAGCATAGGAGAAAAATAGATACAACTCGCCATTTGCAATTGAAGAGCTCAAAATAACTGTCACAAACTCGCCATTAAAATGGAGAGTTTGGACATGCTTTATTACTTGGCATGTAAACCAGTCTGCAGAATATGCGAGATATTTGGGATAATCTCTCCGAACAATTTTGAATTAATTCCTATATTTACATTAATTTTGCTACGAACACTTCTGAATTAATCCCTATATTTACATTAATTTTGCTACGAACAGATTAAAAAATCTCCCAAGTAATAAAGTATGTCCAAACTCGCCATTTTGATGGCGAGTTTGTGAGAGTTATTTTGAGCCCTTCAATTGCAAATGGCGAGTTTTATCTAATTTTCTCCTATGCTACAATGTTATTTTGGAGAGAATTTATGAAAATTTGATCATTTTGGAGAGAATTTGTTGAATTTTGGAGAGAGCTGGAGAGAGAAATGGTGAGTTTATGAGACAAACTATTTTACTTGGTTCTTTCTTCCACACACACACAGTTCTCTTCCACATCTCTCATCCTGCCCAGAGCAGAGGTGGGGCATGTACTGGGAGAGAAAGACACCAATGGGTTCTCTTCCCAGTCTGCAGAATATGGAACATTTTTCCAAGACTCTCTGCGGGAGTTTTTAATTGAATTTTAGAAATTGGAGATCTCTGCGGGAGATCTTGAATTAATTCCTATGTTACCATTAATTTAGCTGTGGGAGATTTTGAATTAATTCCTATGTTACCATTAATCTAGCTGCGGGAGATTCTGAATCTGCTGCTAAGAGTCAGAGAGTGGCTCTCTCTCAAATTAAAGTCTCTGCGGGAGAAGAGACACATTCTGCAGACTGGTTCTCTTCCAAAGCACCCACCCCACTCCAAGCAGGAATCAAGCGTGTACTGGGAAACAAAGGACTAAGATACAAAGGGGTAATCTTCCACACACGGTTCTCTTCCACATCTCTCATCCTGCCCAGAGCAGAGGTGGGGGCGGGGCGTGTACTGGGAGAGAAAGACACTAAGGGGTTCTCTTCCACAGCACCCACCCCACTCCAAGCAGGAATCAAGCGTGTACTGGGAGGAAGAAATGGCTCACACCACAACCAACATTGTCTCGATATATTACCATCCTAATTTTCATATGGACATACTAAACGCTGGTCTTAGTAAGCCACCTCTGACCTCCAGCTTAGAGAGACTCGTTCAAAGTTAATATATTTTTTCTTTCTATCCATAACTTATTTAGAAACCTCTTTGATTTCTCCATATCTACATCATTACTAAATCCCAGTATATAATCAATATCCATTCCATTCATCCCATACTCCTCTCTAATATTCCTTAGTCTGCTACATTCTAAAACAAATTGTTCAATAGATTCCTCTTCAGCTCCACATAATTTGCAATCAATATCACCCCCATAGAATCTATTTCTCCAACCTAATTTTAAACAATCGAAATTCTGCCAAAAAAGTGTAATTTCCTAAAATATGGAGGATCATAGCATGCAAAGGTTAAACGTTTAAATTAATTTCATCACATGTTATATGTACTGATATAAATAGAATAATAAATTATTGTTATGCTAAATATATCCACTCATTTGATTCATTTTTAAAGTATTTTTTACAATATATTACATAGGGTAAATTATCATATACCGGACAATCCACACATCGATAAGTTATTTTCCGTAGCACATGGTCACTAAGTTCTACACAACTTTCATCTGGTATTATGAAAATAGCGGAATTCACATAATACCGGATTATTTACCGGAAATATACAGTTACCGGATGATTTCGGAATGATGTTTACAGATTACCGGATGCTAAATATTAATGTTTCTTCATAGTATATAAGCCTATTTTTAGCAAATGTTAATTACAAATATTCAATATATATATATATTAAACAAGAAAATCATTGTTATATTTCTTCGGTCATAATAAGATAGTAGCAATATACTATAGCTATATTAATAAGGAAGGATGATTAATATACGGTATGATATTTTGATATTTATTTTAATCAACTCTATAAAGTAATGGGTATCTCAGATATATATATCACAGGGAACTTTCCTTTACATACTATATCTTAGGTTCAGACTAGAACAATAGAAAAAAAGACTAGAAAATCAGTTATAAATCCTTTCTGAAAATGAGTACCTCTATAAACTGAAAAGTATTCATACAACTAAAACTTAAATTAATAAATGATTATTTTAATTCCTTATCTGATTAGGAAATATCATATTACTTGGATATCTACCTTTTATTTTATTTAGTATCCATGTCTACTATTTTTTTTTTTTTTCTTGATGCTCTTATCGCAAGTCTTGCAATAAAATTTAAATTGAAGTAGTTCAGTATGTGACATATGAACTACTTCATCGGACACGCATTCCTTGTGGAACCACAAACTGCATCGAGAGTTTGAGCACCCTATCCAGACATCATCTTGATCCCATCTCTCCTTGCCCAAGCATGCGTGGCACACGTCAGCATCATCAATATTGACGGAATCATCAGAATCGTCATCAAGCGTGATTTGATGATCATCGTCCGATTCAACATTTCTCGTTTGTCTGGCTCTTTTGGATGGTTGTGCTTCTTTGTTTCTATTTTTTTTTTTCTCTTAATCGTTTTCTGTTTTCTTTTTCTTCTAATGCTTTTCTTTTTTCCTCTTGTTGTTTTTTAAGCATGTTGCACAGTGCTTTTCCTGACACAGCGGGAGGGATTTTTGATTTGGTCTTCACAAATTTCCTTGTCATAATGACATTGTCAGATATTTTCAAATGATCTTTGAATGGGGAATGCTCCCAAGAATCAAATGAAAGCTGACGAACAGCTGAGCAATCAGAAGGACCTGCATCAGAATCATTCAAAAGAGGGATTGTTGAATCTCTTCTTTGCTCTGTTGGGGTAGATGTGCCCAGTGCAATCGTGCTTTCAATCCCAGAATTATCATCAATGGGTTCTGTTAAATCAAGAGCCTCTACTCCTCCCCTAGCACTTCCTGTCTCTGATTCAGTAGCTTGAACGAATTGTTCAATGCCAGTACCAGATACGACACTCTTGCTGCGTTGGTAAAAGTTCCACAATATTCCCAAATACGTTGTGTCAGTAATGTCGTATCCATTTTCTTCTCTTTCTTCGAATAGCATCTTCAATTCAGGTGTCAAACATTGATCGAATAATTGGATCATCCTCATCATGCCAATTTTTTCGTGCTGATTAGTTGAAGCCGTTGTTGGGGTTTCCTTGGCTACTGGCAGTATTAGCCTGTCGTAGGCCACAGCATCAGGCTCGTATGGAAGAAGGCCACACTTCCTGAATCCAGAGCGTACGTTCCCAGGAGACTGCACTGCTCTCTGCCAAGCCGAGTGGAAGGTAGGAAAGAAATGAGTTTTGGACATGGAGAGGCCTTTATACTTTTTACGAAAGTCGTCCAAGCTCCCATTCCAAAATTACTCCCATTCCTATCCAATTACTTTTTTTTACGTCACTAGTAGTACTTATAGGTTTGCCATCTGGAATAGTTAGCGCCAGAAAATCGAAAGTTAAAAAAATCCACATGGTTCTTCAAATAAGAGATAGAACTTACCTGAGGTACCTACCTACCTATTTGAATATATTGTAGTGGTCTACTATGTGTGTGTATAATTTAATGTTTTCCTGAAAGAGTTATATTCATTAGCAATCTTAATTAAGCAGACAACACCATTTATCTACAGTTCAGGGCAGTGGGCACTAGGTACCTACCCCGAAAGTTAAATTCAGAGTACAATCATGCACACACAGGCAGTCTAATTCTGACTCCCATAGTGTTAAGATGTGCCTATGGCAGCTTTTCTTTGCTCTAATTTTTCGTGTTTAATGTTTTGTGTATTTATAGTTATCTATTTACGGATCATAAAGATTAATGTTTGCTAGCTATAGGTATAGCCTGCAGAGATTGTGAAGCTGATCATTCTTAAGTAGGAACTATGCAATTATATATTCAGTCTATAAATTAAATAACCAATCTTATGCATCATTTCTGTATCCTGACCACAGGCTATAGCACTTTCCCATTTAATTTCAAATTATCCTATTAAAATTTATTTCATTGGCTCTTCACCAGACTGTAGAAACAGGTAAAATGTTTTCCAAGATTGTAAACCTCTATTTTTACTTCTGTTCTCTGTAAATTTATACTAAGATACATGTAATGATGTAAATAGTTATTAGTTAGGTATAGACTATAGAATGATTGAGGAATAGGGAATTAAGACTTGTTTGCACAGAATATGTAAAAAGTGTCCCATAGGCCATATGTTATTTTCAATTATCTTGCAGACTGGGCTCTTCTGAAAATGACCCATGCATAAGAGTATGTCGGTTAAAGCCAATTAATTGGCTTAGATTTGAAATGGTCAAAACTCAGATGTGTCTAATTGGCTTTAAATTTTGAATTAATTCCTATGTTCCCATGTTAATTTTGGCTTGAAATCTTCAAAAATTGAGCCAAATTGGATTGGTTCAGAATTTTGGCTCAAAAAATGGCTTACAATTTTCCAGCCTCTGAAACATGGAAAATGACTGCTGAAGAAAATTGTGAAGATTGTTGTAAGTTGACTATTCTGACATTAAATCATCTGGAGAATGAAGACAATGCTATGAAGTTTTTACAATTTACAAAATGGGTGAAAATGTTTTATGATTGAAAATGTGGAGCTGTTTGATAACAAACAAAAAAAAATTGATAACTCGTAACTTGTGCTACTTTGCTATGATTCTAATGAACATGGATCTAATTACCTATCTAAAATTGAATATAAGTAGCTATTGTATAAATAACATAAGTATTTACTATTTATCTTGTTATACTTATACTAGCTTTGATTGAATTATACATATAGTTATTGATCTGGCCTTAATTGTCAAATTTTTCTTGCAGTTTGAAAAATATAATATAATTTTTTCTAATGAATTGAATAGTACCTGTAGGCTGTAACCTATCCAGGTTTCAGAGGCTGGAAAACTGTGAGCTAATATTCTGAGCCAAGCCAATTTTGGCTCATTTTTTAAATTTCAAGCCCAAATTAACATGGGAATCGATTAAAAATTTGAACCCAATTACCTATATCTGAGTTTTGACCATTTGTAATTCAAGCCAATTTATTGACTTCAACTGAAATAATCTAAATTATTCTAATACATAACATGAGAATTGATCGACTAAACATGAGTGAGTTGTTACTCTAAAAACTAGGAAGGCAGTAACAAAGTAATGGGAAGTTGAGAACTTCAAGTCTATAGTAGCTAATCAATAACAAGTTCACTAACTTCAAATTAATTAATATTTCTTCTCTTCAGAGTAATTTGATAGCTTCTCATCACATCCTTTAGTTTTTTTGAGTAGCTATTTTATCCTCTCAAAATGACTGATACAAGCTGCTGGGAGATAATTGAACCAGAAAGTTACTACAAGTGAGTTTGAATTCACATCAGATACTTGTGAAATACTTCTTTCAATACTAACTTTTCCATTACTATAAATCTCTTGTAAATTTTTTCCCAGGAGCTTTATAGACAAGAATGAAAGACCTGACGGGAGAGGTTTTCTTAGCGCCCGTCCTGTTAGTGTCCGCACTGGGTCCATAGGCACTGCTGAAGGCTCCGCAACAGTAAGGCAATGATTATTATAAATCATTATTTGTATAATTATAGGTAACTTTTTGGTACTGTTGTAGTGTTTGCCATTTCGTAGACATTGTTTGTCTTATTGAAATGTGTTAGTTAATGTATGTAAATGATGTAGCTACAGTGAATTTTTTCTGTCATTCCTTGTTATATTTTTATATAGGGTTGATATTATTTCTCATAGCTCTAAATACAGTTATTTTCAATTAGTTAAAATGTGCAGTTATAACACTGATATTTTGTGTTTAATTTAAAATATAGTAAAAAAATCCAAGTTTAGCAAACTAAAATGCATGATTTAATTTGTATTAAATTGCTATAAGAATGTTTTATCAATTTTCAGGTTAAATTTGGATCTACAACAGTAGTATGTGGCATAAAAGCTGAAATCTGTCCTCCCAGTCTAAAAAACCCAACACTTGGTTTTATTGTTCCAAATGTGGAGTTGTATCCATGCGCTTCTCCAAATTTCAAAGTGAGTTGTCTCTGTAGATAATGAGTATAGCACTGCTGTTATAATGCCATTAATATAGTATATATGTTATAATAAATATATAAAATTCTTGCTTTTATAATTGATATGGTATAATAAATGAATACATTGTTTTTCTTCTCCCCAGCCTGGACCACCAGGACCAAAGTCAATATCTACAAGTCAATTCCTCCACAGTTTGTTAGTAGAAGAGTCTGTCTTAGAATTAAACAAACTATGCATTAAAGAATCTAAGGTGAGAACTTTTTATTCATTCAGTGAAGTTTAAACTATTTTTTATCTTGGTGTATTTATAATTAAAATAAATAGGTATGTAGCTATAGCTGAGTAGGAGCTTAATTAATTTAATTCTTTTCTATGATTAATTAAGTTAATATTTCAACTAACTTATTAGCTTTTGTGTTGCTAAAGTTAGTGAGACTATTCTATATTGTAGCTAGCTAGTTTCTTCGTGCAAACCTATATTTTACGGTTTTACCTAACTGCCTTTCCAGTTCGTTTGGTGCCTGTACGTAGATCTGATATGCCTTGACTATGATGGTAACTTGTCTGATTCCTGTGTGATGGCTCTAGTAGCTGCCCTGACTGACCTAAAACTGCCTGACGTTACTTATGATGAGGAGAGCGAGAACATCTCGCTAGAGGATTCCAGCCACACACTCGCTCTTAAGGTTCGCTATTCACAATTTGGTATACTAATTTAATTGTATTGAATTAGACTGAACCACTTCAGGAACAATCTCACAATTTGGTTTAATATATTCTAACGTTGTGAATGTTTCATAAATAAGTTTAGACCATTTAGTGATGGGTGAAAACTGGCTATAAAAGTAGCTAACATTATTACAATTGAAAGGTCATAAATAATTATTTTGTTTCAGGATCGTCCCCTATCTGTTACATTTGGAGTTTATGATTCTGATATCACGGTAAGACTAATTTGTTAATTATTTCTTATTCTTAGTTTATCATTTCAATTTCCTGTAATGCAAGCAAAGCATCTAGGCAGTGATTCTTAAAGTGAGGTAATATTTAATTATCCTTGCATAAATTAATAGGTTTGTAAATAATATATTAAAAACATTCAATTTCCTTGCTGCTTCCTTTAAAATTCTCTTATGATCACATCGTAGTAGCTATCCAAATATTTTATAATTGTATCTTTTTAATCTATTTCAATGCAATAAAATGCCTAAGGGTGTCTGGGAAAAGCAAGGGGTGTGCAAGAAAAATACTTTAAGAACTACTGATCTAGGTTTAATATTCTAATTATTAAGTGGCAGCAGCAGTTCCACTATAAATTGTATTTTAAGAATATTTTTCTTCAGTAAATATTAATGAGTTTCCTTCTCAGTTGTTGGACTGCACAGCTCTAGATGAGAGAGAATGTAGAGGGGAACTTTCTGTGATTCTGTCGCAAGATGGCGCCTTGGTCTCTACCAGGAAGAGTGGCGAGAAAAAGGTAGGTACATTCTATTTTCCAAATGATATCATTTAATTTCTCTGAAGTTGTGTAATATTATTAACTAGACAGCATTGGAGATGTGCTCATAATCCTTAAAGTTTATTGGTTTAAATCCTGAGGTAGTAGACTGCAATAGTTATTCTCACACTAAAGGTAATCTTTACAGCTTTCAATTTCGAAGTCACTCTTCGACTGATCATTCAATACTTATTTACATTTCTTTAATCAACTATCTAATCGTACATATCAAACAAAATACCTATAGTCTTCTTTTCTTGTATAGTTTCTCTAACCTCTTCAACAGCTGAATCAATGATACCTGCACAATTCTCTCTAATAATTCTGCAAACACGGATTTGATATATAGGACTGTGCAGGTATCATGGGTACAGTAGTTGAAGAGGTTAGGAGAACTATACAAGAAGAGTATAATCTAGGCCAAGTGGTGAGTCAGTGGCCAAAATAATATTGCGTCTTGTGGGATGCTAAAATCCTTATTTTTGGGTCACGTGACTGGCAATCTAGCGTTAATTTAATGGAGAAATGATATATAACTGGAACAAATTAAGGTTTTATACCGTCTTCCTCCGTCCTGCAATCGCTGCAAATTTGCAACACTTCCTCTCCCTAGAGTAGTTTATCGTGACTCTATGATCAAGGCATAAAGATTGTTAATACGTACGACTAGTCAATTAAGTCTCATTCCCCTCCTACAGATAGCAGTGAGTAAGATGCAGCCCCTCATCCTGAGGGCGACTGAGAGGGCCAAGGAGCTGAGGCAGGTGCTAGAGAAGGGAATAAACTCCTGCTGATATTGTTGTGTCTTTAACCTCTGATATCCACAGTTTATTCATTTGCTACAAACTGAACACCTGCAAATATTTCCTAGTTCTATTTGAGTAACGGTCACACTTTTAAGGCCGCACACGCAACACAAGAAAGATTGCAAGATAGTTCCTGTGCACACCAAAGGAGAGTAAAAAAACCTATTACAGTGCTGGATATTAAATTTATTCATTGTTGAATTAGTGTCTAGTATGTTTAATGGCTAAAAGTCTCTCTTTTGGTGTGAACGTGGCTTAAGGGAGTAAGTCCATCTTGCAAACCGATTGAATTACTCTTCCTACTATAAAAGCATCGAGGGAATGAAACTCTGTTTATTTTCATATCATTTAATTTAGATATTTCAATGGCACCGCACTTTAGATTATTCAGTGTAGTCTATTATGGCAGTTGTGCTACTAATTAAAAAGGCTAAGATTATCTACTAATATTAAAGGTGCTACAGTTTGCTATAACTGGAATACTAGTGAATAATTGTAAAATAAAGGGTTGTGATTCTTATTAGATATAACTGGAGTGTTGCAATAAGTTTAAATATATGGAAGATGTCGCTAGCATTTCCTGTAAATGGTTTATAAAAAGATTAATAATTTATCTTAAAAAGGTAACATTTTAGCTGCTTTTCAAATTAACTAAGCAATTAAGTTTTTAAATGTAACATCGATAGCTCTAACATTCAAAAAATCTACAGAAGCGCTTAATAAATGTTTGAATTAGCAGAAAGACACAAGCATTAAATACAGTTGCATAGACGGAGATCCTAAAACTTCTTGGCGTAAGAAAACTAAATGAACGAAGCTAGAAATAGGAAAAAAATAATTAAAGTTTATACCAAATTATTTAAAACAATCAATGAATAACTTCATACTAGCTACAAATACAATAAATTATTTATGACGAAATGGCAGTTTTTGTGTGAAATAGTTCACTATATTTGTTGGTATACAAAATAAATTGAAGCTATATTAATTCTTATAAGCAGAACTTAGCTATAGCTTCTATTAGCGTAGGTTCTGCTAACATGGATTTGTAAGCAAAGCGGTTTAATAAATTAGTTATAGCTACATATTAATTTGAAGGGGTTCTTCAAAAAAAGTATAAGTTTAAAAAGCTATTTAAATGTCCTCTCCGAGCTTCGAAGAAAAATCAGTTTATTATAATATTGTATGCAAACTGTAAATATTTTATATTTACTTCTATTAATAACGAAACACTACTTTGACGCTGAAGAAAGAGATTGTACACTCTTTTCTAGTTTTTCCAATTTTATACGACTATTTAATATTAGTTTTATTAATCCTACCTAGTTGACATTAAAAACAAACTGTGTACATTATTTTTAACGGTTAAACGTATAGGTGAATTTTTATTTGATAAATCTTTAAAAGCTCGGCAAAATGACGAGAATCATTAAACTGATCGATTAAATCAATAGAAAATATATTTAGAGTGGACCTTTAAGTAGTACTTAGAAATGTATTTGGATTAGTTCCGAGATCTCGAACAGATCCACATTTTCGACCACGAGTATACCAAAAAAATATTAAAATGGTAATGATACCTGGAAGTATCATATGGCAATTGAAATGCTAGTTATATATATATATTATTATGTGATCGAAAAAGTGACACCGTCCAATAATTCAGAACTTTCCATAGCAGCAGGCATAGATTTTCAGTTCATTCGAACCAGCCAATTATCAGCAGGTAAATTCTTTTGCTGATTGTCGTATCCATGCACAGAAATTGGTAATAGATTTACTAGTTATAAGAGACTAGCTAGAGAAATAGTAGCTAACTAGATATAAGTAGTTAGATAAAAGTAGCTAGGTAATCATTCAGCTAGTTGAGGACGGTTACAAGACTAATACTGACACTTAACAAATACTGATATAAAATGGACAAAACTTAAACCATAATTGTACTAATCAAAACACGACATCAAAATGATATTGCTAAGAAAATAAAATTGCACACATTATCTCCATTCAAAAGGATGTTTAAGCTCTAAATAGTTACCTATTGTAGAATTTCGAAGAAAAATCGGGTGACGTTACTGATGTATTTAAGAAATCAACTCGGTGCGAGATTTCAAACTACTAACCGAAGAACGATTTAAAAAGGATAACCATTGTGCTAAAATACAATGAATAACTTAACTTCTACACCCCATGATATGACACTACTAACTATATCTGATAAATCATTACGCATTGGGTAAGAAGAAATTCTTTGGCTTAAATCATATCCCAAACATTCAATAAAAGAACAAAGACAATAAAATAATACTTTGAAATTAACAACAAATTATCTACCACATCAAATAAGTTACTGGATGGTAAACTCGTTACCATAACAAACAAAAGATACACGATATATAAAACTTATGAAAAGAACATTCGAACCTACCAAGTGGATTCACCTACGAAAATTAAATATTATTTGTTATACTGGACGATAGATGGTAATATTCTTCTTCTGAGTAGCTATATCTCACACGTTGAAAGAAGTGCTAGTGCCCTGCAAACTAGCTCTCAAGATGTTGCTGAATAAGCAGCACGATGATTGCTTGCTAGTTCCTTCACTGCTAGTTTCCACAGTAGTGCTAGTGCCTGTACAAGAACTAGGCTCACTAGTCACAGGCTCCATGTGTTTCTGTGATGGTCCTGTCACAGGATCTGTATTTTTCTGTGAAGATCCTGTTAATACAATACATTTAAACGATCGAATATACTTGTATTCTGAAGCATTTTATATCGTAATCTTCAAAAAGGTGACCAGTCCTTTCAGCGAAAACACATTCGTCGAAAATTTGAAAAAGTACTGTCTATTAGAGATATTGTCTACATGAGCTTAAGTTAGGTGGTTTGGGGCGTTTTGATAGGGACAAAATGTATACTTTACTGTTTTTTTTACTGTAAAATAAGTATACCTTATTTAGGTAAATAATTGTCATTTTTTAACGAAAGTGTTTTCGGCGAAAGGACCTAGAACCCTTCAAAAAGTTAAGCAATGGTGTTAATCAATGAATACTGTTTGAGATATTTTCTTAAGTTTTAGACACATAATCACAAAGGTAAATATTTATTAACACAAAGTCACAAACATCTTAGAGTAACAGAGTCATTCTCACCAGACACTGAAGGACTTCTTCTCCCTCTTCTTGGAGATCCTTGAGGTGAGGAAGTGGGGGTACGAGCCCTGCTAACTGAAAAAATATTTTTAAATTAACAACGAAATAAAACAATCTCACAATAGACAGAACTAGTCAAAAAGTAGATCGTAAAGTTATTTTAATGGGCAAGGCAAATGTAGTGGCTATTATTATTATCAACACATTAATGACAAAAACTTGGCACCGGAATTCATTTTTTAAGAAACTCAAAGATTGGCCACACAGTAAAGAAGATAATACAATTAGTGGCCCTATTTCCTTATCACTATATATCTCTGTTCTCTCTATTCATATGCTAGGGAAAGAGGTTATCTTTTATAGATCCTCTGTTTGTTCACAGTATCCTTGTTCTCGATGTAGAAAATAACAGCCTCGAATGGGATGTTGTTGTCATTCATAACTGTAATTCTCAGAATCACACCTTGTGAGGTTAATCTTACTTTGGTAATATTAGATTTTCTCTAGCGGGATCCCGGTCCATTTGTAACCATTATTATATCCCGCCGGAATAAATCGATCCGTACCGAGAAATCCCGGATGAATATGTTATTATTTTCTATTATTTTGTTTCAAAATACACTAGCTAATACTTGAACCTACTAAGTGTGCTTCAATTAATACAGAGCAGAAGTTTTAGTCCGCAGCTCCTTTATTAAACACTTAGAGAGTAAATATGCGTCAGTTTTCCACATTACAATTATAAGACTTGAAATAGTTACCACTATTATGCCTGGAAGTAGAGAAAGATTTTCTGGCTGAATCAAGGAAGACGCCTGCTGAGTTATGGAGCTTTGTTTGCAAGGCCAAGATTTCTTCCAGGTCTGCTTCCCTGTGGTGACAACGAAATAAAGATAACACACCCATTTCGATATTAAGCAGTGAATAACTAATAACAATTCAACTACCCAGGTAGCAATGTTTCTTGGGCCAATCACTATTGGGACAACATTGACCCGAGAATCATTGCTACCTGAGTATTGGTGAACACTAATTAGTATACAACACTAATTAAAATTTATCAGGAATAATCTAATAAAATTTAAAACAATAAAAACACTAAAGTTACAAAAAACTCAAAGTTCAACAAAGGATGAAAAAAACTTGTACTAACTTTGCTGCAGACATGAATGACTTGTACAGCTCCATAGTGACAGTGTTAGACTCTGTCACTACAGCCAAAGTGTCTCCAGTAGCACTCTCATCATTTGTCATCACACCACTGTCTGCATCTGAACAAAGTAAGTTAAAGGTTAGTTAGTTATGGGGGCAGATAGATTTCCAACTTGAGGATTATTGAAAATGTACTGTTTTATGACTATCTAAATATATTTTGTGTAAAAGAAAACTTGTTAAAACGTGTTTGCATTTGTTGAAACGTGTTTGAACTTGTTGAAACGTGTTTGAACTTGTTGAAACGTGTTTGAACTTGTTGAAACGTGTTTGAACTTGTTGAAACGTGTTTGAACTTGTTGAAACGTGTTTGAACTTGTTGAAACGTGTTTGAACTTGTTGAAACGTGTTTGAACTTGTTGAAACGTGTTTGAACTTGTTGAAACGTGTTTGAACTTGTTGAAACGTGTTTGAACTTGTTGAAACGTGTTTGAACTTGTTGAAACGTGTTTGAACTTGTTGAAATGTGTTTGAATTTCTATTTGAATAGTCGAAGTTCTACATAAATTCATATAATAATAATATTTATTAAAAAAATAATTTAAAGAAAACAAAGCATACGGATATTGGTTTGTTCTCCATAGAAACAAAGAAAAAGGATTAAATAAACACGAAGTTTTCGGTTTCTATGCAAAAGTCATACTTTAATCATTCTAAATTGATTTGTAGAAGCAATTTATTAATAGAAAGTAAAATAAGCTTAAAAGCGCAGCTACTAAAAATGTGGTTTCAAGTAACCAGAATATGTGGAGCAGCTACCAGAATATAAAGTAGCGAAGCACATTCACTATTGTTTTTACTGAAACAATAGTGGAGGGGTATATAAAATAGGAATAGGACCTCCATTAGCTACATGCCATTGCAAACTTTTTCCACCCAAGAAGTGATGGCATAATATAGTGAAGAAGTCTTTTCTAGTATCTTATTCATCATAACTAAGAGAAAAATAAATAAGAGTAGCTATATCTTAGAGTTGTTCCAAGTACAGTAGAACTCCTCTATAGTGAATGAGTTAGGATGTAGCCCGTATAATGAACAAGTTTTCTTTAGTCTACGATGAATTGCCATCAGAAACCGAAGGCTATTTTATGACACACTAAAGAAAATATGTTCACTATACGGGTTACATCCTAATTCATTCGCCATGGAGGACTCCTCTATAGTGAATGAGTTAAGATGTAGTCTGTATAGTGAACAAGTTTTCTCGAGTCTGCCATGAATTGCTGTCAAAAACTGAAGGCTATTTTATGGCTAAAGAAAATCTGTTCATTATACAGACTAGCTACATCCTAACTCATTCACTATGGAGAAGTTCTGTAGCATTTTGAGAGCAACCGATAAAAAAGTCATTCAGTTGCCAACTAAGAAGACTATTAGTCGTGCAGAGAGTGTCCTGAGACATACCGGCAGCTTTAGGGGGACACTTTGCGTCAACACTTTTCCACTTTCGGAAACTCCACATACGTTTGGATTTGGAGGGAGCGGGGAGGGGAACTTCTTTACATTTCTTTTCTCTCTTTTGATCTTTTGTGTGAACGCTAACAGTGCCATCACGCTTCGCAGACACGATGCTCGCTTTTTTCACAGTTTCTATCGCTGTGTTAAACTGTTGTGATTTAGTGTGTTGTCCTAACTTTAAGTTATGATCTGCAGTTAAAGAGTTACAGGACTGACCATCTGAGCGCTCTTCTGTGTTCTTTTCACCAAGTATTGCTTCCCCAAGAGGGTCCTTGACATCACTGGGCGTCACGTCGTTGTGGGATGAGTTAACAGAGTAACGGCTTGAGTATTTACTTTCTCTGGTAGGGAAGAACATAAAGGGAATTTAATACTAGTTCTGTAGAAGATAAAACCTGCAGAAATTTTAGCTCTTATTTCTTCAATGTAGAGAGTAGGGTAAGTTCAGAGTTATCAAATGATTCCACATTTTCGATCATATAAGAAAAAAAAAATACAATTTGGGTTGATTATTTAATTAGTATCCAAGATACCTGGAAGCAGCAAGTATCACAGATACTAATTGAAATAACAAGTTAAAGGGGCAGATATTCAAAATTGAATAAACACGTGACGATACAGTATCATAGGTAAACAAATAAAGAGATTAAAAAACTATTTCTGAAAATATTCTTATTATAAATAGCTACATAAATTATCATACATATACAATTGATATGTATCTATAATTTCATTTTATTAAACTAACTATTTATTAAGAGAAACTTGCCCTTTTGAATTTTTTTCTGGTGGAACAATTCATAACTGGGAAGTGACACTCGACGTATAGAATTGATATAGAACTACAATTTTTTTTAGCCCTTTAGCGGGCACTGAGAGATAAACTCATAGTAAATAAATAGAGAAGTATACCAAGTACAATATTGGAACATCAGAAAATACTCTGAGTGACGTCATACAAAGTATTTTCCATTTTGTTTTCAAATAAAAAATGTTCTACTATTCAGTTAAACGTGCATTTTCATGGAAATTAACTTGCATAACATTGTTTTTATCACGTTTTACACTCTATTCACTTATAATATTTACCTAATAATACTTATAATACATGAGAGTACTGTATGCGACACCATTTGTTTACATCGTTTCTGAAGAATGGATCAAGTTCACCGTCAATTAATTCGAAACTTGGTATACTTTTCTATTTATTTACTATGGATAAACTCGTCAGATTGTTCTAAATTTTTAGTATGTCATAGTTTAACACTTTCCAAGATATTTTCATTCTTGTGGATTTCTTAAAAAAAAATTTTTTTTTGAAACTGATATTTCTATTTTGTATTTTTTTATCGATTATTTGAAAGACAACGATGTCTGTTATTGTCTTTGGTTTATTATTACAATATAGTGGTAGAAAAACATGTGAGAAAAATAATGAACTGACAATAATGGTGTATGACTCGAGTGATACTTGCCCACTAAAGGGTTAAACTCGAAACATTTAGTGAGTGAAAGTTGCCCTTAAGTTTTCTTCTCCTAAAGAACCATTTACAACTATGAACTCTCTCAACACTCGACTGCTTTATAATATAACTCACTTTGTAGAATACTCTCCATCACTCCTCTTTTCTTTCTCTCTCTCCTCTGTTGGTAACTCGCAGTGAGTTGCCTTTTTATCCGCGTCTGTATCACCAGATATCTGCGTGTCTTTGGTGTACGCCATGATGAAGTCCCCCAGCTGCTTGGATATAACTACAGCACGCGCTTCTTCAGGCAAGTTCTTGCTAGGAGACTGTAAACAATCAAAATCATAACCATGGCATAGCTACTGATTATTAAATATCCTACAACTGTAAAGATTAATGATAAATTGATTTTGTCAAATAAACATGTGATGATACAGTGGCGCCCATACATTTTCTAGCGGCGGTATTATGAACCCCTTTATATTATTAGACTAACATTCCCTACGAACAAACCAATAGTAACGAAAAAAAACTATATCATGTTAGAAGTATGAAAAAAAAAACCTTTTGTGATTTAACTTTAAAAACTACAATTGAATTATACTTTTTCATCAATGTCATAAATGATAGCAACAGAGCGTACCTGCACAGTTATGGGCAGAGACAAAGTCCTAGTAGCACTCCTGAGGAACTTGTAGACCAAGTCAGTTTGTTTCTCCTGGTCACTGCCAATCATGAGGCGCCTCTGGATGTACTGCAGGTACACACTGAATGCCATGCGTGCCTGGAACTTGCTCAGCTGAATGCCATTCTCCAGTGCCTCTAACATGCTCTGCTTCACTTCCTCTGCATCCTCAGTGGAGAGCTTCTCGTGCTTCTGCCTCTTACTGCCTGGAATGAGGGAATGAAAACAGTTATAATTAGATTTAGGAGCTTCAACCCTACTAAAATATCTTAGGACACACATTAGTGATCTTCAGGGTTGTGACAATATGCATTTAAAATCATAGATCTTAGGAATATCATAGACTAAACGAAATACAATGGTATCGAATACTATATACCGCTGATTTAGAACGATCAATAGTCTTTAATTCTCTCCCATCTATAATATTTTCAGGATCTATGATTTTAAAAGCATATTATCACAACCCTAGTGATCATTTTATCTATTCTTATGTTGATTTAATTTGGGTAGAAAACTCACTAAATCCCATAACTCACTAAATCCCATAACTCACTAAATCCCATAACTCACTAAATCCCATAACTCACTGAATCTCATAACTCACTGAATCTCATAACTCACTGAATCCCATAACTCTCTAAATCCCATAACTCTCTAAATCCCATAACTCACTAAATCCCATAACTCACTAAATCCCATAACTCACTAAATCCCATAACTCACTAAATCCCATAACTCACTGAATCTCATAACTCACTAAATCCCATAACTCACTAAATCCCATAACTCACTGAATCCCATAACTCACTAAATCCCATAACTCACTAAATCCCATAACTCACTGAATCTCATAACTCACTAAATCCCATAACTCACTGAATCCCATAACTCACTGAATCCCATAACTCACTGAATCTCATAACTCACTAAATCCCATAACTCACTGAATCTCATAACTCACTAAATCCCATAACTCACTGAATCCCATAACTCACTAAATCCCATAACTCACTGAATCTCATAACTCACTAAATCCCATAACTCACTGAATCCCATAGTCTCCCTGAGAACACTCAGACTCTTGTCAGAAGGTTTCTCATAGAGACTCAGCCTCTCCATGAAGTTTGTAGTTCCAGTAGAGGATGAACTGACGCTGCGCACCACCCTGTGACGTGACACCCTCTGGACCTCTGGGAAGAGGTGGGTGTGAACTATGATGTTCATGGGGCTGTTGTACTCTTGCAAGGCACCGTATGTTGCCCAGGAGTCGGGGGTGGGGAAAATGCGCACCCAGCCACCCCTGCGTTCATTTTCCTCCATTATCTGAGGAGAATGAGATAAAGATTAGGAAAGTGAATAAATAAAGTAAGAGTTAATCTATTAATATCAGGTTGGTGAAGTGTATTATCGGTCAGTTTCACTTTTCGGTCATAGAAGAAAAAACGGATCATGTGTACTTTAAGGCCCCCAAATTTTCAAACTATACCCCAAGTGTAGTTTAAAGGGGCAGTTCAGTCAAAATCAAACTATCGCCAAATTGGTCCTAAATCGATTAAGTATATTTATTTATGTAACATTAGAATATTCGTTGATTTTAGAAATGTTTATATAAGAAGTATATTGTAAATTGGTGGCGCCATCTGTGGACTGCGGAGGACCGCGTAACTAATCATTGTAGTACGTAAACAAAATGATAACCAGTCCCAGACTTGAATCTGTCATTATATATTTGAAAATGGTGAAAAGAATTTGTGAAATTGAAAATTGTCCTTCGAGTCAATTAGATTTAGTTTTGAAAAGAAAACCATCTTTTCATAAATTACCTGTTAATACTGTTGATAGAAAAATTGTTCACATGTTATAAGCTGTAAAATGTAAACAAATAGTATAGAGTGGTGGCTCCATTTGTAGGGGGACGCAGGAACTAAATCGAATTTATAAAATATGATATATATCGCTTATATTTTTTTCAACCATTTAATTCTACAAGAATGCTTTATTATTACTAAGTGATCATTCAACATTGATATTATGAGAACAAAAATTGACTGAACTGCCCCTTTAAAGACCCCAGTGTTAGCCCAAGTGTAATCAAATCAAAATAATTCTTTTACTAGCTACAGTGTTCAGAGCAACAAAAAAATGAACAGAGCAACATTCCAAACAGAATTTATATCTACTTGGTGAAGATCCACTACCGGCCATTGAATGGATGAAGCAAAGACAACCATCTACTGTAGTTGAAATGATAGCAATATTGGGAAATAATAACAAAATGTTACACAATATAAGGAAATTGTAACTAACATATGAACATATAATAAACATTATAATGAAATAATATCATTATAAGAAAATAATATCATTATAAGAAAATAAAATCATTATAAGAAAATAAGGATAAAGTATACTTTACGGACCCAAAATTTTCAAACTACACTTGATCCAAAAAAACTATAATAATTATAATTATATATTAACTGGTATCCATGATACCAGATACTCATGAGTGTTGCAGGTATTATCAACATTTGGCAAAAGATAATAATTATTATCGTTTTTCTTATATAACTGAAGATGTAAAACTAACCGATAATTTGTAACATACCCTAGTACCTATCTACTAAAATCTATACTAATAATACCCGAAGTGTGTATATTTATTTGGTGTCCGCTTTTACTCAACGGGTATTAAACATGAAGAATGTAACTATGATACGCACGGGAATATATTGACTTTATATTTAAATTGTTTTTATTCAATTTTTGTGTGTATTTTATCTATAAAATATCAGTATCAGCTTATGCAGAAAAATAAATTTTAATTGAGTTAACTGAAAGAACTTAATAACGGGTAATAAATAACTATTGAAGACCCGTTATTTTTAACGGGCAAGTACACTAGTAGATAAAATAAACACCAAAAGATTGATAATCAGTATAAAAACTAATAAGAGACTTAGCAATTCACTAACCTGCCGAACTAGTTTGAGTTCCTCCATTGAAGCTGCCGGAGCAGAATAGCGACACTGCTTCTCATAGGACTCTGTGGAGTACCTCAGGTTGGGGAGCTTTCTGTAGATGGAAGGTCTGGCCGCTATGCGAGTGGTACTGGGGTTGCAAATCAACACTCCAGCCAAGGAGAAGAGGTCTGAGATCATGGAAACCTTTATCTTGAGGTCTAGGGGCTGGTCAATGTTGAGAGATGGGGATAAATTCACCTCTAGGATCCACGGCTTCAGTTGCTCATCGATCAAGATGTCGAATCCGTACAACTCTGAGGGTAAAAGTTAATATAGTTCAGTAAACTCTTCTATAGTGAATGAATTAGGATGTAGACTGAATAGTGAACAATTTTTCTTCAGTCTAAGATGAATTGCAATAGCTTATTATAGAAAACTGAAGGCTATTTTAAGGCAAACTAAAGAAAATTTGTTCATTATTCAGGCTACATTCTAAATCATTCACTATAGTTGAGTTTTACTGTATATAGATGAGGAACTACTGAGGTAAGAACAAATGTTATTATTAGAATAAGCAGTTTTTTTAAAGAAAGACAATATTTTTTCCACTAATACAACAATAGTAGTAGTTGGTTATTTTAGTTTATAGCTAGAGTGTCTCTACTTACCGAAGCAGTTCCTAGCATGAGGGACGAACATGCTAGTCGCTGTGTTCATCTGATAAGAGGCTGCTAGCAGTGACTTTATTATCACATCCTCAATGTTTCTCATGAGTGTTGCCGTGTCCACGCCCTTGTCTTTGAGGTAGCTAAGGAAGGCACTCAGAGACCATTTGCTGCCCTCATTGTCTTTGTCTGCATCTTGGTTACTGTGGAGAAATTTTTTATTTTATGTGCTTAAAGTTATCCCCATTCACAAAAAGTTCTAAATGTCCCCTTTAGAGAGTTGACCCAATCTAAAGGTTCTGATACAAAGTGACATGAAGAGAAGAAGGCCTCGTAGAAGAAGAAGTATGCTACATGCACTAGGTAGACTATTTATAATCACAAAATTATGTATAACTACCACTATTTAACAGTTAAACTACTTTTATTTTCACGCCAAGAACACTCAACTCCACACTTTATTATCAATAAATAATGGATGTTTTACAAGAAGATTCTTCTAACAAATCATAAAAAGGATAGAACGTGTGAATTAAGAACTAAATATTCTTTTTCTAACTATTACACGAATGACGCAAATATTGGGTTAAATATTCCCTAAAATATAATTCAGATTATTTAGGAGAACATAAGTAATTCTAATGTTAATTATGAGTAGGAACTAACTGCTGGTAGTTGGAGTGGAACTTGTTGACGGAGTAGTTAGTGAGATGAATGCATGGGTTCCAGAGGTTCTTCTTCTGCTGGTACTTGACAGTAGCCAGTCTGACCAGTCCCTCGTCATAGAGGTACACAATGAGAGGGTCAAGAGAGGTCACAGCCACGTACAGCCTCAGGTCACACTTGTAACCATCCACCAGAAGGGGTGACTCTATGTACCGGCTAATCAGTGATGTCTCGTCTGGAGAAATCTGGTCAACCTGAATAGCATGGAGGGAGACAGGGTATGTTAGGAACTATCAGATAGTTTTAATTTGTATCCGTGATACCTGTAGGTATCACAGATACCAATTAAATTGTTAGGTAAATTATTTAATCTTTTCTTATAGATCGATGATGTGGAACTGTCTAATAATTTATAACTTACCCTATATAGAATATTAGATTATGATAAGCTGAAGATTGTAACAACCTATTAATTTATCAAACTATGGTCCTTATTATAAACGATGACCAATTAATCGATTTTGATTTCAAAGCCAGAAAGATATAGCTATCTCCATGTTTAAGTTATTATTGTCAAGTGCAATTTTAAGGTTTCTCAATTAATAATGTAGTAGAATAACAAGATTCATATTTGGATATGGTTTGGACTGAAATATACAAGAGATAAA
The DNA here is from genome assembly GCA_947561585.1 of Caprella mutica. Classification (NCBI taxonomy): domain Eukaryota; kingdom Metazoa; phylum Arthropoda; class Malacostraca; order Amphipoda; family Caprellidae; genus Caprella; species Caprella mutica. Next base: position 166,445 of record CANNZV010000696.1, on the reverse strand, counting down.
TCCATCACTAACCTGAGAGATGAGGTATATTCCTTTTCCTTGAGAAGAGGCCACAGGTTTCACAATCCAAGTCCCTCTCTCCCTAAGGTGAGTGTCGCAGAACTCCCTGTACTCTGTTGGCAGAACGAAACTGGTAGGGATGAAGTCGTAAAGCTTCATGCCGAACTGACGCTGCATGCGCTTGATGTTCATGTACAGTCGGTCCTTGCGGGTCAGTTCTGATGAGCTGCGGAACGGGAGATTCAATTAATATTAGTTTAAATAATTTATGGAGAAACTTATATGAAAATATTCCACTAACTCTTATATTGAAACACTAAATTATTGAAGGAATGTTTAACAAAAATCTGTTAGAAGTTTTATAAAAAATAGCTAACGTGTCAAGATCTGTATTATTCTTATTTTATCCACTATATTCGAATTCTCATTCCACTATTTTCAAACTCTCATTGGTATCAATTCCTAAAGGATGTAAAAAATAAAATATTGAGTTATTGGTACCAACCGAGGGAAATGATTCATTTTCTGCCAATCCTGAAGAACTCTGATTTCATTAGGATTAAAATGAGTGTTACTCCAATAAATGTTGAACTTGTCACTCGTACTATCCACTTCTTTGAGTCCGTGAGCCTCCAACACCAAACGGATCAACTTAGATTCCGCTTGCTGAAAAGATATGGCAATTCAGAACAGAACTTACGAGTTAGAGTAGCTTGTTCTTATTATATGCAGGTAATATTTTAATTTCATTAGCTTACCGGTGCAAATTTATAGGTCATTTTAAATCTTGAGGGGAAGCCCTCAATGTGAGAAGGAAGTTGCAGATGGTTGCATCCAAAGAGAATGTAGCCTATCCTCTTGCTGTTGAGAGTCCTAGACCACATCACTCCGGTTTCAAAACTCCAAAGCTTGTCTCTGAAAGATTAAAGGCCATGTTAGTTATTATATTGTCTATAATCATTATTAGTATTCAAGAATGCTTAGAAAATAGTAAATTTTCACTGGCACAATATATAGTAACTGAAAAAGTATACAACTCAATAGGTATGTATGAAATGACAAGAAAACATTAAATTGTAACCAACTAAAGGGACTCACAAGTTATCATTTGAGTATTGGTGGGACTCTCTTGATGTGTGTCTCCGTGTACTTCTACTGCGTCTCTTGTCGTTGTACGATTCTTCAGCACTCTCTTTGTCAGAATGAGGATAAGATTTAAGAGAGTTTTGATGATAACTTCTAGCACCAAATCTCCCATTGGTTGAAATATTTCTTTCATATTCTTTAAAGTGGGAGGAGTTTTTCGATTGGTACTCCCCAGGATTTAAATTAGGATGAGAAGTTCTTGGTCGTAAACTTGATTTGTAACTTTTCTCGGAGGATTCTTGCATTGATAATGAGCTCCCACCTTTATAATTCTTTTCATATTTACCTTCTTTGTGTTTCTTTCTTTTATCATTACTCAGCAAGGCCACAGCATTAGAGCTTCCATAAGGAGAATATTGTAACTTTCTTCTATCGAGTGATAATGTTCGTTGTATTTGCACATCTGATATTGGTTCTAGGTTAGACTGAATACTTTGAACTTTGCCATATTTTTGTTTTTTCCTATCCAGAGAAGTAGTACTGCCAAAGGCATCATTGACTGATGAACCATTGCTGCTTTCTATTCCTGAGTGACTACTTACAGAACTTGACCTGAAAATGCTCAAAACACTACTAGAGTTTGAAGAATTCTGTGGGTTTTTGGTCTTCATCACTTTAGATTTTAATATCTTTTATTAAGTACTGTGGTATCAGTCATAGATATTTAATGTTTTCTTGATAGCTACTTAACTAATAAGCTTACTTCCATTAGAACTACTAGTAATTCATGTAGATTATTGGAAATCAAAATAGATTGAATTCAAAATGACTAGAACAATTGCACTTTAAACACTAAGATATCGACAATAGCTTATCATTTTCAGGACTCGGCTACCAGTGGCAACAGCTTGGAAGGCAGGATTTACAGGATGGTTAAAGTTGAACTTAACAGCTCCATTCAAAAGGCAACCAACAGATTATCTTGTACATCTTCTTTGTTGGTGACACTTCCATTTCTTTGTCAAGAGATTTTTTCTTTGGAAGAACTAGTTGGTAACTGCATAGCAAATAGCTAATAGGAAAGCTAATTGATTCTAGGGAATACAAACTTTTCAGACTCCATATTACATTTTTGATCACAATTTCAGATTCTATACTATGCAATAATTTAATTATTTCTACTTTAAATAATCTGTAGGAATCAAGTAACCAGAAAGTAAGAAAAACAAAAAGAGCAGAAATATTCAATGATTTGATCAATTTCAGAAGAGGAATTATATTAATTTGAATCTATCAATTAATCAAAGAAAACTATTCAGCATTATCTTAGTTTTCTATACATTACCCTATGTTGCACTGGGAAAACCATTTTGAAAAAATAAATAATTAAAAAAAATTAAAAATTTAGAGGCTGGAAAAACTCCAGTCTGCAGAATATGGGACATTTTTAACATTTTCTGTGTGAACAATCCTTAATTTCCTCCTATATTTACATGTATTTTACTGAGAACAGAAGCTAAAATAGAGGATTTCTTGGAGAACAGTTTACCAGTTCCTGCAGTCTGGGAAAAACTAGCCAATTTGAGCCAAAATTTCACACAAATTCTGATTCAAGCCAATTTTGGCTCATTTTTGAAGATTTCACAACATATGATTATTAACATAGGAATTAATTCAAAATTTTAAATCAATCTGACTTTTTGCAATGTAATCCAATTAATTGGCTTTTTCTCTAAAATATTTAAAATTATTATTCTTGCAATGTCAAAGGATATTCAGCTATTTATCTCTATAATCTATATTTAATTATTTAAGTATATTATAATATTAGCCTAATAATAATATTACAATTATTTTTGGGAGGTGAAATTTGAAAAATGTTGGAGGAGTCGATCTCGACCCTCATCAGTCCGATTCAGTCGAGGAATGATCCGATGAGGACTAGATCTGACACTCAGCCAGACTGCAGGAACTGGTAAACTGTTCTCCAAGAAATACTCTATTTTGGCTTTTGTTCTCAGTGTAAATATAGTCTTAAGTTATAGGGATTAATCCAGAAGTGTTTGTAGGCTTGTAGCAAAATTAATGTAAATATAGGAAATAATTCAAAATTGTTCAGTGAGAATATCCCAAATATCTCCCATATTGACAATTTGAGATATTCTGTAGACTGGGAGTGGGAATATGGAAGATATTTGGGATATTCTCTCCGAACAATTTTGAATTAATTCCTATATTTACATTGATTTTGCTATAACTAAGAACTTCTGAATTAATTCCTATATTTTCATTAATTTTGCTACTAACAGAATAAGAGAGCTCTAACTACGAACACTTTAGTGAGTTTACCAGTTTCTGAAGACTGCGGACTGGCATGTCGCCAAAGATCTTTGGAAACATTTTTTGAGGGAAAATACATCTTTGTAAGATCATTGAACTTTCTAATTAATTTCTATGTTTACATCATGTCAGTCTGTATTTGGTGCACAAAAACCCACTGACTTGTTCAAAAAGCTGAAAAAATACACCAACATATTTGGCTGATCCACCAACATTTTCCTCATTAGTCATTTAGCCACCAAAAATTAGTGGCAACACAGGAATAAATAGCTGAAAATCTAGCCAGATTGCAGAGCCATTGGTCCTTTGGGTTGATTGGGAAAGACTAGCCAAGGTACCTAATGACTAATGTGAAAGTCAAGAACACTAACGTGTGGACATGTGAAGGACTTGTGACGCAATGACTCACTGTTACCTGAAGCCTTGAATCTGAGGCACATAAATAAACAAACTGAAAGACTGAAGTAACATAGAACTAGATAGATTATAGATAGACCTAACCCAGGTACTTTAAATAGAATGAACTACCTAACAACTAGCTGACTCATAACTAAACACACGCAGACTAGTAACTAAAAGTGACATAGCTAGCCAAGTGCTAATATATTTATGATAATTTATTCATATATTCCTCACATATTAGCCATTTGCTTCTATTACCGGCACATTAGTTAATTAATAACACAGCTGTCTCCGTTTAGATATCGATTGCTACTGCAGTCCTAATGTCAATTCTAGGGCTGCGGCAAAAAGTGCGGATTGTAAAAATAGTCGAGATGGAGGTCAGCGAAACGCAATTACACGGTTAGTACACCGGGAACAGCTTTGGAGGTCAACGAAACGGAGATATTCTGTTTGTGCACTGGGGACAGTTTACGAGGTCAACAAAACACAACCACCGGTTAGTACACCGGAGACAGTTTACTAGGTCACAGAAATATAACTACACGGTTAGTACACCGGGGACTGTTTTTTATGTCACAGAAGTGTAACTACCCGGTTAGAACACCGGGACAGCTGCTCAAAATGTGATCAAAGGGAAGACTTCAAGACTGCAATAAAAAAACTGTCCGTGTAAACAGTAAAGTCCTTCTCACGAGTGATTGGGCAAATAGTGGCCAACTAATAATTATAGTCTTTAATAAAGCAATTCAATAAGTAAAAGGTAAATACTAATTGATGTGTACTATTATATTTTCACTATGTTTTAGAAAATTTATCCCTTAACGAATTTTTAAAATTTCAGTATAGACTTCTGATTCAAGTAATATTCCAATTTCTTGAATACCAAATGGAAATTAGTAGATAGTTTAATAATGTAACATGAATATTGCATACCATAATATATAGATAGTTAGGATATATATTGAGAGTTATCGAACAGCTCAATATTTTCGATCATATAAGAAAAAAGATAAAAATTTAACATTTTAACTCGTTATTTTAATTGGTAGGTATCCATGATACTTGCAAGTATCATGGATACCAATTAAAATAACATGTTTATAAATTAATACGTACATAGGACATTTTAATCAATTAGTATCTATGATAATTGCAGATATCATGGATACCAATTAAAATAACGAGTAAAAATATTTTATGCATTATCCCTACAAACAACAGTCTGTCGATTCGATGGAACAATCCATCGATTCGATATCCCAGCAATCGAAAAGAAATCGAATCGATATACGTTGTTTATAGGGATATATATTTTTTATTATATAAACGAAAATATGGAACCGTCCGATAACTCAGAACTTACCCTATAATAACTTACTCAATAAATTTAAAATAATGGAGTTATTAGTAATTACTAATTAGGAATAATTAATTTAGCTGACGGTTAGTTACTGAGTGCAGTATATTATTAAAGAATACGTAGGTATCAATGTGAATGATGAAATAAAAACGATAAAAAACATAGCTCCCTTCATTTGATAAATAACTAAAACGTATACTCGTAGAGCGCATACCGCCGCCGCCGCTTATAAATGACCTTGACCACGCAATAATCCTTGAGTTATGAATGACCTTGACCTTTGACCAGACCGATCCCAAAATCTAACCAGATGGTTCCTGAATAATAATAGGCATTGGTGCAATACTTTTTTAGATATGCGAATAACAAGATGAAAAATGAATCAGACCAAAACATAACCTTGCGCTATTTTGCAAAGGTAATGAGGCACACAAGTCCTCTAAAGTCGATATATCTTATATTTAACCCTTTATTGCCCGAGAAATGTTCAAGGCCGAAATTAATTTTTTGATGGGTCAATATTAGCTAGACTATCTTTTTGAGAATAAATATGTTTAAAAACTCACTTTTAATTTATATTTTTATAAAGGCTAATGATCTTTGGGAAGAACTTTGAGTGGTACAAAAACTAAAATCATTATGAGGCAAAACCTACATTTATTTATACGTACGCCTCTTATTGCTAGAATATGATTATATGAACTAAATTTAAACATTGTATGATGTTTTTCTAATGTCCTAGTCAAAGGACGTTGGGCGCTAAAGGGATACCTATATTAGATATATTATACCGTATAAACTGAGTTATTAATGAAAAACACGTTGAAATAATCATATACATATATCAATAACAGAATATTAACTTTCGATGTGATGTTTTTCTATGAAGTTATACATGATATTGAGTATTTTCATTGACGGTATATTATTGATCGTGCCTATGTAAAACTATTAGTATAATATGTACAATAATAGAATTATATAATACACTATTATACGCAATTAGTATATAACAATTATAGTGTTATTTAGGCGCCAATACACGATCAATTATATTGCGCAAGTCTGGTTACATAATACAATTGACAATTTAATTAAAACAGTGAAAACCATCAATATCGTCCATACACGGTTAATTTAATTATTAATTCAGAGTCTTGACAATTAAATTGCACAATAGAATAGATGATCGTGTATGGGCGCCTTCAACAATTTCGAGGTATAACACGTATCGATCAAATAAGAAAAAAAAGATAAATAATATTTAACTGGTTATTTTAATTGGTATCCATGATACCTGCAGGTATCATGGATACCAATTAAAATTAAAGTTATGATGATCGAAAACGTGAAACTGTCCGATAACTCTAGACTTGCTCTATTTACCGCTATGATGATCTCAGTGGATGGTCTCTCAAGAGCCAATATAGTTAGCCATAGACTGTTAGACTGCTTGTAGCATAATACAGTCTGTGTGTTCAGTTGTTGTTAGTAACAACAAGAAGACAGACAGACGGAGGGAGCTACTGAAGGGACCATTGTTCTTGTTTGGGACGTTGCAGAGAGATGCACTTCACTTGGAGTGAGAGGAGAATGAGAGGAGGTGCAGTGGTGGTGAGGATAAAACAACGCTCCTCTACAATGAACTCCTGTATAGTGAACAATCCTAAATAGTAAAGTCCTCTATAGTGAACTTACCTCTATAGTGAACATATTTAGTTTAGTCTGCCACAAATGACTATAAGTTTTCTGTGAATCTCTAAATAGTAAATCAGTTGTGTTTCACTATAGAGGAGTTGTACCAGTGCAACTCCTCTATAGTGAAGTCATGTGTAGTGAACCATCCTGATTTTTAGAGTTCTGAGAAATGAAGAAATCTGTATAATGAATTTACTTTAAAAAGAAAGAAAGCATTTGTATATAGTCTGCTTGAAAAAGACCATTTTTCTATTCATCTCTGAAATCCTCTATAGTGGAACTACTAGTTGGAATTCACTATAGAGGAGTTCCACTGTAGAAAATAACCAATATCACACAATGTAGATGAGTTCTTCATATCAACATGTTATTTGATATGATAACTCTATTATAATATCATTGTGTATGTAATTATAGATATATGATCGATGTTTTTACCAATTAGTAAGAAATGCACTCCTCTATAATGAAATCCTGTATAGTGAATGTAGTGTCCTGAGTAAGGAGGCAGTGAACAAATTTTATTTAGTTTGTCATAAAATGGCCAATAGTTTTCTAAAGCTGATGACCATTTAATGACAGACGAAAAAAATCTGTTCACTATAGAGGCTACTAGTTTACTGAAGACTCTACATTCACTATAGAGAATTATTAAGGAGTTCATGTTGTAAAGATTTGCAACGTTCCATTTAGTCTATTGGTGATAGGATTAAGATTTAAGTAATTACTGAGGAGTGAATCGCCAGAGTCAGGCAATGGCTTTAGGTTTCAATTGCCTAAAGTGCAACCTATTGAAGGAAAGCGATACGGTAAAAGAGAGAATGACTGAGGAATTGCCAGAGAGAGTTGATAATGACTAGTAAAGTAACTAGTAGGTGTATTTAACCCACTGGTACAACACAAATTAAAATAAATTAATAAGTTACAATCAGAAGAAATCTGAGACTGATTTCACGTTCACTCTATAAGATTTGGTGGCCGGAAATTTCAGTCTGAAAAATTCGGTCTCGGAACTTTCTGTCTCAGAATGATAAATGGCCTCTAAACATTAATGGTTATGTAGTTTGTTTTTTCTGCTAGTTTGTTGTACTGCACACTTCATGATTATTCAATGACCGGGCAAAGGAGCTCATGGGCGGCACTCCCACCGATACATATCCACCTGATAAGTTTTATTTATAATTCAGACCTAAATTTCCGAGACCGAATTTTGCGTTCAAATCTCATGTCAAATATATATCAAAACATGTCAAAATTATGATGTTACGTAACATTTTACATCTGTTATTGATGTTATCCACTTTTAATAAATACACTACACATTTTATATTCATAATTTCAACTTTCTCTATTATTGTTCTTCAATAAAATCATTATAAAATGAGACCGAAATTTCCCAGAACCAAAATTGCTTTTCTAAAAAAACATGACATTTAACTGTGACTTTAGTGCATCAACTATGATTTTTATTTACTCCGTGCTAAGGTATTATTTTTTTCAGATAAGAATGTATTTGTAAAATATAATATAGGTATTTTTCACATAGTAGCTGAAATTGTATTTCGGTGTGATGACTTCAGAGCTACACTTTGAGTGACTTTAATTCTATTTAGACATTGTACCGCTATAGCTTCAAAATGTCTACATTGTTTATTTTTTCTCTTCTTATTTTGATGGTAGGTGCTTAGTTAAAGAAATATATGATATATAAACAACTAGAAGCAATTTCAAAATAATGGAGATTGTGTGGTTATCTTGCAGTATGAATTTTTTCCGTGAAAAATGTATAATTTTTTATTGTTTATTCAGTTAAATTCGAATTGAGAAAAGAAAATAATTCGTGCAGAGTAACTTTTCATTCTATATTATTTGCACTGAATATGAACATATGGAGAATATTAATTAATTTAAATGGACTCTAATATGATGTTTTGAGGAATATATTGATTATCCTAAAGGCTAATTTATTCATGTAATATAATATTATTAATATAAATAATATTTTATATAATATATTTTTATGTCAGGTTACCTGTGAAGAAACTCAAAATGGAGGAGAAGACTTGGACCACGAAAACGTAAGAAATGAACATTTAATATGTCAATAAAAATGGCGTTACTTTTAAATATTTAAAGGAAATTAATTCCACTAAGTGATATCAACGCAGAAAATATTTTAAATGGGAGTTCAGTAGATATTCTGATTTAAAAATGTAGTTCTTTGAAAGAAATATTCCGTGAGATTCGTAGATGCTAAAACTAAAAAACAATTTTTCGACTTCTTTACCGTAGGGTAAGTTACGAATTATCGGTCAGTACTACATCTTCGGACATATAAGAAAAAACAATATAAAAATTGTTATTACTACAGAGTGCTATTTAATAGTAATTTTTTTCTTCTTATTTGCCCGAAGATGTAGTACTGACCGATAATTCGTAACTTACCCTAATATGAAACAAAAAATAATATAGTTCAGAAATCGTTTGAATTTATTATTACCTAAAATAAAAATAAAATGTACGGATGCCCAAGAACCATTAAATCGGTTAATAGGGCTGTTGAAATTATTAATTTGTAAGGCAATTTGTTGTGTACAATGATTGAAATGTTGATGTACAGGTTTTCTTATTTTTGTAAAATATATTATAGATATTTTAGTTAGATTGCATTGTGCATCTTATGCTTCATATGGTTGTTTATAACAATTGTATTTTTTATTTTTTTATTTCAATAACGTTTCTTCAAACTTTCAAAAAAAAATGTCAAGATTTGTAAATTTCTGCATCATTAGAACTAGTAAATATGCCCTCAATGTCCAGAAGGAACATTTTAACAGGCTACAAACGTGCCTTTATTATAAAAATCACTACTTTTAAAACCACACTTGGTCGCTATATAAATTGGTTGTGTTAACCGGAGTGTAAGCGTTTCTCATTTCTAGGGTTGTGACAATATGCGTTAAAAATCAAAGATATCGAAAATGCTATAGAGGGAGAGAATTAAAGAGTATTGAATCGTTCTAAACAGTTGGTATATAGTATTAGACACCATTTCAGGTCGTTTCGTCTACAATATTTTCGGGATCTATGATTTTAAGAGCACATTGTCACAACCCCACTCATTTCCATTTCAGTCTCTCCTCTTTTACGAGTTTGACAATTTGTGTCTGTTAGGAGTCACTAACGGGACTTGGGAGAAAAAAACACCTGTCCTTCTAGCTCAAAAGAGACTCAACAGCACTGAGGTAAATACTTATTGCAATTAATATTTTTTAGCACAATTACTACGGATAGTCATAAGATGATTATTACATATCACGTGGTATGTATTTACTATACTTAGTACATATTTATACCACTTGATACATATTTATATCACTTAATCGCTACATATCTGTAATGCGTGGACAGCGTGGTTTGCATTTGCGCCAGTTGGTACCTATTTATGCAACTAGGTACCTATTATTTATACCAGTTGATATACATTTTTCGACCACATAGTCAGCATTGTTACTATATATCTACATACATTAGTTTATTTTCTGTTGCGGTATCTCTAAATTTTGTTTTTATATTTATTTCTTAGGTACAACTTGTGAATAAAGTTCTGGGCACATCGTGTACTGACGAAAACAGCTGGTGGTTATCATCGTATGGAGGTACAGTCTATATATTATTTTAAATGTATTTACTTTACAAATTATTACTAAATATAACTAAAAGAATAAGCTGACACCAATATATTGGAGAAAATTATCTAAAACTAATTAAATTCTTCACAGACCATTACGAAGTCAAAGGAAGAAACAAGAGAGAAGTTCCAAGAGAAAGATTATCCAACAGAAACAAAAGAAGAATTAGACGTAGAAGAAGACATCGAGGAAGAACTCAAGGTAGCTTTAGATAAATTTATGTGATGAATTCGATGCAATAGAGAATATATAATCCACCTCTAGCTAATAATATTTCCTCTTTTTATTTGAATCAGTTTTAGTTATTTACCAAGGTACTATTTTTTGTCAGGTTCCAAACGAAGCTCAGTTAAAAGTAACACAGGCCGTTCCCAAAGCTCAATCCGAAGGAATCCTCACACTAGACGAAACCATCGGAATCAAACTGAAGATCCAAGTAGAACATATCAAAGAAGAATTACAAACAATCCAGTCGAATCCTCATATTTGAATAGGATATATCGAAGAAGAGTTCAGAACAATCCAGTCGAATCCTCAAATTGGAACAAAGTATATAGAAGAAGAGTTCAGAACAATCCAGCCGAATCCTCAAATTCGAATAAAGTATATAGAAGAAGAGTTCAGAACAATCCAGCCGAATCCTCAAATTCGAATAAAGTATATAGAAGAAGAGTTCAGAACAATCCAGTCGAATCCTCAAATTCGAATAGGATATATCAAAAAAGAGTTCAGAACAATCCAGTCGAATCCTCAAATTCGAATAGGATATATCAAACAAGAGTTCAGAGCAATCCAGTCGAATCTTCAAATTCAAATAGGATGTATCGAAGAAGAATTCAGAATAATCCAGTTGAATCTCAACGTTCTATTTTGGTAAATAGGAGATCAAATCAAAATTATCATGAGCGGCCATCAGCTTCTCATGGAATACGCCAAAGAATATCTCAAAATGATGCAATCAAATTAAAAAGTTTGAGACACAGTCATCGTAGAATTTCCAAGCATTCTCCATTTTCAAATAGGAGACTTCCCTTGTTATATCAACACAGACCTGTCAATGCTAGAGGTATCAACCGAAGATATCGCAGTGCAGCTACAGATCATTCAGCCAATGCTTCCTTGTCTAACGCAAGAAACAGAGATCCACAATTAGTTCTCTATTCTCAGTTTGAAGAAAGAGACATCAGTGAAAATCGAAGATATGAAGTAACCGAACGAAATTTAGAGTCAAGAGTCAATGAAGAGATGAACACCGATATCACCGCGGAAATTTACGACCCAACTATTAAAATAGATGATGGTGGATTGAGAGTAGGTTCATCAAGTGATATTCATGGGGAAAGTGAAATAGAACAGATTAATTATTACAATATACCCGAGGGTGGACTTGAAGGAGCAGATTCTACTCAACCTAACAGTGAAATAAATGCAATGCAACCCTTGACTGAAACTCTAGACTATGAACATTCATACGGGTCAGGTTTACTAAATAATGAATTTGGAAGAGGAAATACGAATTCAGATCTTTTGGAAGACTATCATAGTTTTTCAGATTTAGCTGTTCCGGGTCATCCAGTACCTGAAACATCAAAACCCACATTAGAAAATGAGATGATAGTTGAGAGTGAACAGGAAAGTCCGATGGTTGTAGATGAATCCCTATCCTCATATTTCCCACCTCCAGATTATGAAGTAGAGTACTACTACGACTATATCTCACCCTATGACAGGAATGACTACACATCTGACAGTGACTATAGTGAGTTTCCCAATGATCCATATAACAGCAATCTAAACCCAGATGAATCAAACATGTTACAAAGAAATTTCACAAATATGTTTACGGTTGACCCTATCGATTCAGTGTTGCTAAACAACGAAGATAGTATGAAAACTTTAGATGATACGGAAACTATTGTTGTTCAACCAACAGAAGAAAGCAACTCTTTGAATAACAGTCTTGAAAACAACCATATTTTGAACTGGAAAATTGATAATTCTACAATGGGAAATACACCATCGGGTCATGGTCAGGAACACGAACACTACCCTGAAGACAACTTACCTTCAGATTTCCATCCCATAGAAGATCAGTTCTTTGGATGGATACCAGAAGAGGACCCATTAAATAGTAGAAAAGATCCAAATCTTCAGCATCATCCAGAAGAAGGAAACACGAATTCAATTCCTGAAACCTCAAGGAATAATCTCGCAGAGAATACTACAACAATTATCTACCCAGAAGATAATGAAGAATCAGATAGGAACTATGATCCCTACTCAGGAGATAATAAGGTACCAGTTTGGAATGAAAACTCTGATTATTATCCTAGTGGTGAAGGATATCAAAACTGGAACTACGGATATTACCCAGCAGAAAATGAAATACCTATTAAATTGAACGGCAAAGATTCCTCAAATACGAATCATAATATTCCTGACAGCAATCAATCACCAGATTGGAATCCCAAAACTATTTCTGACAGTAATCCTAATAATATTACTGACAGCAATCAATCAACAGACTGGAATCAAAATAATATTCCTGACAGTAATCCTAATTATATTCCTGACAGCAATCAATCACCGTCTTGGAATCCTAATTATATTCCTGACAATAATCCTAATTATATTCCTGACAATAATCCTAATTATATTCCTGACAGCAATCAATCACCGGCTTGGAACTCTAATTATATTCCTGACAGAAATCCAAATAATATTCCTGACGGCAATCCAGATAATATTCCTGACAGCAATCTTAATTATATTCCTGACAGAAATCCAAATAATATTCCTGACAGATATCCAAATAATATTCCTGACAGAAATCCAAATAATATTCCTGACAGCAATCCTAATTATATTCCTGACAGCAATCAATCACCGGCTTGGAATTCTAATTATATTCCTGACAGCAATCCTAATTATATTCCTGCCAGGAATCTAAATAATATTCCTGACAGCAATCCTAATTATATTCCTGACAGCAATCAATCACCGGCTTGGAATCCTAACAATATTCCTGACAGCAATCCTAATTATATTCCTGACAGCAATCCAGATAATATTCCTGGCGGCAATCCTATTTATATTCCTGATAGCAATCAAACACCAGACTGGAATCCTGGTTATATTTCTGACAGTAATCCAAATAATATTCCTGACAGAAATGGAAATAATATTCCTGACAGCAATCCAAATTATATTCCTGGCGGCAATCAATTACCGGTTTGGAATCTTAATTATATTCCTGACAGCAATCCAAATAATATTCCTGAAAGCAATCCTAATTATATTCCTGACAGAAATTCAAATAATATTCCTGACAGCAATCCTAATTATATTCCTGACAGCAATCAATTACCGGCTTGGAATCTTAATTATATTCCTGACATCAATCCAAATAATATTCCTGAAAGCAATCCTAATTATATCCCTGACAGTAATCCTAATTATATTCCTGACAGCAATCAATTACCGGCTTGGAATCCTAATTCTATTCCTGGCAGCAATCCAGATAATATTCCTGACAGCAATCCTAATTATATTCCTGACAGCAATCAATCACCGGCTTGGAATCCTAATAATATTCCTGACAGCAATCCAGATAATATTCCTGGCGGCAATCCTATTTATATTCCTGATAGCAATCAAACACCAGACTGGAATCCTGGTTATATTTCTGACAGTAATCCAAATAATATTCCTGACAGAAATCGAAATAATATTCCTGACAGCAATCCAAATTATATTCCTGGCGGCAATCAATTACCGGTTTGGAATCCTAATTATATTCCTGACAGAAATTCAAATAATATTCCTGACAGCAATCCTAATTATATTCCTGACAGCAATCAATTACCGGCTTGGAATCTTAATTATATTCCTGACAGCAATCCAAATAATATTCCTGAAAGCAATCCTAATTATATCCCTGACAGTAATCCTAATTATATTCCTGACAGCAATCAATTACCGGCTTGGAATCCTAATTCTATTCCCGACAGCAATCCAGATAATATTCCTGGCAGGAATCCTAATTATATTCCTGACAGCAATCATTTACCGGCTTGGAATCCTAATTATATTCCTGACAGCAATCCAGATAATATTCCTGGCAGGGATCCTAATTATATTCCTGGCAGCAATCCAGATAATATTCCTAGCGGCAATCCTATTTATATTCCTGATAGCAATCAAACACCAGACTGGAATTCTAATTATATTCTTGGCAGCAATCCAGATTATATTCCTGGCGGCAATCCTATTTATATTCCTGACAGCAATCAAACACCAGACTGGAATCCTGATTATATTTCTGATAGTAATCCAAATAATACTCCTGGCAGCAGTCAATCACCAGATTTGAATTATGATACTAGCAGCGGTGAATCACCAGATTGGAATTATGATACTAGCAGCGGTGAATCACCAGATTGGAATTATGATACTAGCAGCGGTGAATCACCAGATTGGAATTATGAACATGATACTGGCAGCGATGAATTACCAGACCGAATTCCTAATTATAATCCTGACAGTAATCCATGGAACTCTGGCAATATCCCTGACGAAGACTCACCACAGGATTATGGACCACATGGTGTCACTACTGACCGAATCTATACTGTTATTCCTGTCACTACAGACAGCACCTTTGTCATTTCTCCTGTCACTACAGAAACACCCTCTGTTCAAAAAGAAGATAACCAACCGTCTGTGGACAGTATTCCTGGTACTCAGGGCATGATGAACATGCGAGAATTCACCCCAGGTATCTTAGGTTCTACCCATTACATTGACTCAGATAATCCGAGTATCAATCAAATTAAGGTGATTATGAGAGCGGCTCCCAAGCTAGGTGAAAAATCCACAGGAAGGGTTTTCAACGCTGGCGAAAAAATACCAGGATCTTCGGTGTTGACGGTACCCAAGGGATTCCGGGCCAGAGTGCAGTTGGGGAACTTTTACCAATACGATAGAGTTGCCGATAACGGGGCTAACGATAATGTGATAATAGGTGGGATATCACAAGGGAATCCTGGTATTAATTGGCAACCTCAGAGCCTTGTTATGAGACCTCAGCAATGGAATAACGACAATGGAAATTACAACACTGGATACACCAATCGTCAGAATTCTAACACTAATTATGGCAGAAATAGCGGACAGAATCAGTTGCCAGGAAATGCTAACACTGATTATGGCAGAAATGGCGGACAGAATCAGTTGCCAGGAAATGCTAACACTGATTATGGCAGAAATGGTGGACAGAATCAGTTGCCAGGAAATGCTAACACTGATTATGGCAGAAATGGCGGACAGAATCAGTTGCCAGGAAATGCTAACACTAATTATGGCAGAAATGGCGCGCAGAATCGTTACTATTCAGTGAATTGTCACAGGCAGAGTTACTCTCGGTGTCAAAATGCTGTCATCGTTATTCCAACAATTTGTTGCTAAAAACATATGAAATGTAGGGTAAATTGGACAAACTACTGCATAAAGTATCATCCATATCTACTTTAATCTAGATCTCCTGATAATTATATTGCTGCTAATATTAATTCAAAAGTGAAAGTGCTAGTCTAAGCAAGAGGTTAGACTTTATACTGTACCTATATTCAATTATGATAAAGTAAGAAGGCATTATTGAAGTAAATATACTTTCATACTGTGAAGGAACAGTGATTTTTTTTTCATTAAATATGTGTTCCATTTCTGTTAACTAGTACAGTCACAGACCTCAAAATATAAAAAAACAGGTCTGAATGAAAGAATTTACAAAAAGATAAGTTAAGTGGATCAAGCTTTGACGTCATGTGACAGAACTGCTCCGGTGTGCCTATTAAGTGATAAAGGTTATGCTTTTTAAAATATAGTAAACAGGTTTTTTTTTTGAGATACTGTCTCTCCGCATAAGTTTCTATCGACACAGTGTTGCAAGATTGTTTTTAAGGTTAACTTTCTCTGATTGGTCAGCAAGGTGAAGGAGCCAATGATGGGCGGAGCACTAAATTGTTCTCCACCCGCTGCTGGCTGGCTCCTCCTCCTTGAATATAGTAATGAGTTGAATTAAATTACTTTTAAATAATAAGAACTTTGAAACTCTCAACTTAGATGGCTGTAATGTAGTTTATTGTATTCGCCAGTTTGTAGCACAGTCACTAGCATTGCACACTTCATGATTGTTTATTGACCTGGCGGGAATTACGCCCCTCGAAAAACTTATTGGTCAATCTCCACAGCCAATCAATGCATTGAGGGTATATTCCTAGTTCACGGTCCTATTTCATTTAGGGACGTGAGCTAGGAAAGGTGTATTTTTAAATATATTTTTTTTGAATTAATTACCTTTTATCAGATTAAAAAATATTAATTTATAGAAAATCTAGTAGCTTAAAGGGGCAGTAAACTTTATAAAAAATGTCATTTTTTCTAATGAAAATGCTGTTAATAATTAGTTGTATACACACGAAAATTTATTCGTCTTAAATATAACTAACACCAGTAAAAAAAATTAATTAATAATTTGGTTTTAAATCCAGTGTTCACCGCAAGGGGCGCTGCAAAGATGCTATCAATTAGAAATATCAATAATTCGACATCAATAAGTAAGTATAATTAAAACTATAATAACTAGGTAGTCTAGCAGTAGTGTGTTAGCTAGGCTGTATGTTTTTAAGTTTAAAAATTGTAGTTTAACGATTGCGTGCGTATGTGCGTCATTGTTTTGCTCAATCTTTTGTTTACAATTGACATTTGTAATTTCAGATTTAGTCAATAGGTGGCGCTGCATTTGCGAATTAATTAATCTAATTTTTTTAAATAGGCATTTAAAAAATAAAAGAACATCATTTTATTCTATTATTAATGTCCCTTTATCGATTTATCAACAAGAGAGAAAAAGGTTGTCCAAAGGTTTACCACCCCTTTAAGTACATATACAAATAATACCTAACAAAAAGGAATATTTGAAATTGAAATTCAGTAAATTACTACAGATTTAGAAAATTCCTACAAATTTTATTACTTGTTAATAAATTAATCAAATATAAAAATAGAACGTTTTCCCCCTTCCTAGTTCACGTGACTATTTCATTTAGGAATGTGAACCAGGAAGGGGTACTTGGATCGGTACCTAGTTCACGTCCCTAAATGAAATATACCGAATTAAGCATTGAAAATGGAATGAATAGAAAAACTTTATTTAAAACAATATCCTAAACAACTTATCCGCAAGTAACTATATTTTTAAAACTATATTCCTAGTGGTAGTGACCTTAAAAATTCTAACCTTTGAAGGGCCACCCAACTGCTCTGCAAAAATAAATTGGTTAATTCAGAGTTATCGGACGGTTTCACATCTTCGATCTTATAAGAAAGAATAATTATAGAATTTAACACGATACTCTAACTGGTATCCATGATACACGATATTTTAGCTGGTATCCATGATACCTGGAATTAAAATATTGAATTGAATATTTTTTCTAATGAGTTCAATAATGCGGAACTTACCCCTAAAAGCAATTTATATAATCTGTTTCAAACCAAATACCCACTGGTTTATATAAATAATCATGACCAATCTTTAAGATGTTAAAATGAAGTTACTATATTATTATACAGCCATGGGTAAATATATTAGAGAAGTTATGAAGCATTTCCCTTAAATAAATTCTGAAGGAAAAAAATAAAAAGATATTTATATTTTACTGAAACTGTTTATAATTCATCAAGAAATAAATGAAACATAAAAAAATAAATAAAAAGGAATATTTTCTAGCTACTACGATTAACAAATTTACAGCAATGATTTGAAAATATACAAATAACTTTGACACATAGTTACATTAGTTAAAATTAGAGTTCATCATGACGCAACAGTATTTCCTACATAAAAACTGAGACTCTACATTCTAAAAAATAAAAATAAACAATGAATAAACTAAGATCTATCAGGTAGAAAGAATATGGCGAATAATTGAGACTAGAAAGCATACAAGATAAGGAATCATTAATAGCTTTTTCTTCACTTGTGATAAAATTATAAGAAAACATAGCCTAGAATTTATATACACATGTTGCTAAGAAATCCTACCCACAGAGTCTAATTTTCTATTCATTGCACTGTGGAGTCTGCAGACTGACACACAATCAAGAGGAAACTAATTCATAGCCTAAGTAGTGGAATGTCTCAACACTAAAAATGCAGCCTGAAAACACGCCCAATTTGAGGTGTACATACAAAACGCATACGTTTATGCAGTCGTAGCGTTTTCTTTGCTATGGCATATTCGAAAGCTTGAAACCTAAAAATACCTTCAACGTTAAGTGTTTGAATAACCCTTTGATAAAATAGTATAAATAAGAGTCAGCTATCCTGTGAGATGTGACGTAAAGCCTCATTTTGTGACGTAAAGCCTCATTTTGTGACGTAAAGCCTCATTTTGTGACGTAAAGCCTCATTTTGTGACATAAATCCTCATTTTGTGACGTAAATCCTCAATTTGTTACGTAAATCCTCAATTTGTTACGTAAATCCTCAATTTGTTACGTAAATCCTCAATTTGTTACGTAAATCCTCAATTTGTTACGTAAATCCTCAAAGTAGAATGTTTATAGCAAATTAACAGCAGTGGAGCCAGCCAACTCCCAGACACTCGAGAGGAGTCTTCTCGTCTGTTCGAGAACAGAAGGAGCAGTCACCAGACCCAAGTGAACGAGAAACACTTCGCACACCTGAAAAAGAACGTCAGTCAATGTAGTAGGTAATCTACGAATTATCGGACAGTTGTACATCAATGTAGCTAGCTACCACCTCTAACCTGCAGCTGATGGGGCATCCTGTTGGGGAAGCAGTGTGCCGTTAGGAGTCTGTAGAAGTCACCACAGATGATACCAGGACGAGGCAGAGCTATCAGCACATCGTCATCCAAATCTTCTGGAGTCTGGGCCACACCTTGCTTGTCTTCGAACCTAAGATACGATCATATGGAATATAAGAGAATGGCATTCAATACTGAGGAAATGTATAATGAGAAAACAGTCAGGCATGATATTTAACGGATAGAATATGTTTAGCACCTTAATTATCATACAACAAAAATAAATATACAATATCTAGAAAAAACGCAAATAGACCAATCTTCCAATATGAGAGTATGAATAGAGAAAAGGTAGCAATTAGTTTTAAAAATAATCAGAGTTTTTCAGTCCATACCATCCGAGTGTGAAGGTACATTTTACATCAAGCGATTGTTGCAATCATCGCCCAGCGATTATCGCCAAGCACTACTTCAATGCTATCCCTATGGGGTTATTTTGTAAAGAGCGATTATCGCTGAGCACAATTTCACTGTATTCCTATTGCTGGGTCATGATCACGACAACCACTGCATGCTATTTTCAATAATTTTAAAAGGGGAGTCTTTCCAACAAAAAGCACCCAATCTAAGTTTACATACAAAATACTAGTGATGGGACGATTAATCGGAGTTTCCCAAGGTATCGGGAATCGGAGTTCCGAAACTTTAGGACGATTCTGATACATATAACTATTTCTTGTGTATTATATTTAATGCGGTAATAAGTATAAGCATAACTTAAAATATACTATGTGTTTCTAAATATGGTTTAACTAGTTAAATATCTTGTACCGTAATTTCAATTAAATTAAATATATTCCAGACTTCCAATAGTTTAACAATCAACTTAATTTAGGCTTCAAGATGTTGTCAAATTTCCATAGGGAGCAGTAGTAAATTTTCAGTGAGGGGGAAATCGGACAACTCTGCTAATCTTACAATATCATTAAGGATTTGTTTTCAAAGGTATGAATTAAATGTTCACTGTTTAGAGAGGAATCGAAGGATTAGCTATGAATCAATGATTTATGAATTTTACTATTAAGTATTTACATTAATGATTACTCAATAAAATGAAAACTAATGTGTTAAAAGAGTTTCAATAAAACATTTCTGACTTAATCATATAAATTTCAGCCTAAATATAAACACTACAAAGTAAAAATTAAATTTTTATTAATAATTTGAAGATTTAATATGGTACTTGGTATAAGGTATCATTAGGTAGCTAAATATCCAGCCCAATAAACAAGTAATCAGGTATCGGTTAATTTAGATAGAATCGGAATCGTATCTGAATCGTTAAAAATATTGGTATCGTCTCATCACTACAAAATACAAGTTACAAACGTTTATTAAGTCGTAGCGATTATACGTTTATTAAGTGGTAGCATGAGAAAAACCCCGTGTGGAAGCGGCCTAACACTCTATAGATAATCTCACCACAGAAAGTAAGCATAGCTAAAGGTTGTGTCTTTCCACATCACAGAGAAGACTCCATTCGAAAGATGCAACCGACAGTCATCAACCTGAAGAGAGAAATTAAAACACTGAAATTACGAGGCAGGAATACAAACTTATATGTTTTATTATTAGTCATTATTTCAATAGGAGTGTTAAGGGCCGTACACACGCAGGTTTTTTTTAAGTATTTCCACCAGACTTTTTCCTAAGCTCCTCCTACTTTTTCCACGAGACTTTTGATTCATACAAGAAAAAACGATATATTTAATTCATTTCAGTTGGTATCCATGATACCTGCAGCCTGCAGGTATCATGGATACCAAAAGTCTGGTGGAAAGACTTAAAAAAACCCACGTGTGTACGGCCCTTTATATGTACTAGCTCCATATGAGATGTTTACTTGCTCACCTTTACTTGAAGAGTGGCTGCACTTATAACGTCAACTAATTAACACTACTTGGCAATCTGTGTTTGTCATATAATCGCGTTAGAACTCTAATAGGGGGTTCAACTGTGCTTCAGCTATTCATTTCATCTTCAATTATAATTTTAAATATTGTTTGATGATAGGATTGTAATTCTTGAAGAACATTCTAGCTATTAGCAGGTGAATCTAAGTTCTCTGCAAGTTTGACCAGCTATCAATCATCTCATTGCCCACTTTACACAATTGAAACTTTTAGCTATTCAATTCCTTCAGATTTAAAATATCCTGAATGATACATATACAAGCGAGTGAGTTCTGTTGAAGTGAGAGATAGGTTCACTCAAACAATAACTATACTAAAAGTATATAGCTACCTCAACCATTTCATAACTTCTTCACTAAATACTGACCATACTCCATAGCCTCTCCTTGGTCACGGCACCAGTTTCCTCATTGGGGTGCAGGGAAGGGGCAGTCAACTGGTGGTTGGATCTGTCGATGTGGATGAAGTGAACCAGGCCTGGGAAATCCTCCATGTAGCGACTCATGCTTAACTCACTGCACATTGAACTAACTGAAAATAAATATTGTATAGCTATAAAAATATATAAATAAATTAACATATAAAAATAAATTGTGTCATGATATTTAAATTAGTGAGGTACGTACTCAAAGTTCGAATATGTGGATCCGTTCGATAACTCGGATCTTACGGTCTTACTTCGGTTAAATTTTAGAACTGGCATAAATAATGAAAAAGAAAATATAAGCTACATTACATACAGTTCTGAGTCTCCATCATTTGATTTCTACCAACTAAAAAAAGAGGATCTGATTTTTGACAAAAATAATCCATTGAGGTATTTACACACACCTTGAGGTGCAAGTTTCTCAGCAGCGTAAGAGAAGGCACCTTTGCAGTGAGAGGGTGGGGCAGTGGGAGGAAGGGATGCATAGCCCCATGAGGCTCTGAGGCACTCTGTGAGTGCACTCAGTGATGCCTCTAGAGGTGAGGACATCTGACTGTTTTCAGAAGAGCTGCTGAGCCAATCACTCAACCCGTGGCGCTTGGCATTGTTCCATTGCATCTCAACCTGACGAGGAGATGTTAAGGCGGTGTTAAGAAATTCACAGAAATTTAAGGCGGAGCTTATTGAAATTTAAGGCGGAGCTCATTGAAATTTAAGGCGGAGCTTATTGAAATTTAAGGCGGAGCTTATTGAAATTTAAGGCGGAGCTTATTAAAATTTAAGGCAGAGCTTATAAGAATTTAGGGTACACTAAAAATACTCAAAATTGTCCTTGTGACTGAATTCCTGTTGATAAACTAACCTTTTCCAGAGAGTGGATGACAGAGTCAGCATTGGAGCTAGTGGGTAGTTTTTTAGCGAGTTGTTGCGCCTGTAGCAGCATAGCTTGAGAGACCTGTACACTGCAGTTCTTGCTCCCTATGGCTGCTATGCTCTCTAGCAGACTTATTATACTTCCACTCAGTCGACTTCTGCCTATCTGCAGTGGGAGTAAATATTAAATGACTTGGAGTTGGAAAAATAGCAAACTTAATCAAAATAAAAAATTTATTAGGGGGTTTAACGCTGCTTCGACCTTATCGCTAAAGCCCAAATACAAAGGACTGGAAGAAGCAGTCAGAAAAGAAAGTGGCACCATGAACAGTCACCTACCATCATTGGTGACATAGCTCATGCATGTAGAAAAGCTACTCCATAAATGCAGTCATTTACTAAAAAATGTGACGAAATAAAAGGGACACAAAATGAAGAGGTTATAGAAAATGAAGACTACGAGCCTACCTAACACAAAAATGTAAGACCTAGTAGTTTAAGAGCATAATCCTAGCGCTTTCCTCTAAAACTGCAAGGAGCGTTAAAAAATTATATTCATGGTAAAATTAAAATGAATAAACTGACAAGACTTTGTTCTCTATATAGCTATGCAGTTCAATAACAGTAGCTAGTATAGTTTTACCTGTGACCCAACGACCAGTGAGACTCCAGGGGCAATATCAGAGTAGTGAATAGCGTGGGGAGTGAGAGAGGAGAGTTCTGTCTTCAGTAGAGTTAGTACTCCTTTGCAACTCTCGCCTGAGGTAAAGGGATAGGAATTACATTAATTAAAGTAGCTAGAAAGTAAATAGAAACATACATTGGCAACCGCAAGACATACTTAACTAGTTAACAACTTCTATAGTAATAATTTCAAAGTTAAAAGTAAGAAAATTTAACTATTTTTTAATGATAATCAAAGTAATAATTTATGTATATTTAAATGCTTGTTCAGATGCATCAGTGTTCTATCCGTTCCGTCTCCTCTCAGTGCTTCAGAGTCAGTGAAGAAAGATATATTGCTGCATTAAATGAACAGACAGGTTCACACAGTACCATGTCCTCTCGGTGCTGAAAAATCACTGGGAGGACACGGAAGGGACAGAACACTGAAATGTGTTAACGAGTCTTAAACCAAGCCCCAGTTATTTCTCACCCCCATTCTTTGCCTCCTCCCCCTCCAGCTGCTCCAGTGTCACAGTCTGCAGAGTGTTGCCACTCCCATTCTCCATTTCCTTCTCATCAAGCCAGTCTGACAGGCCCCACTCATCTGCTCCAGAGTCTTTCACCAACAGGTTCAGCAGCAAAATGTCTGCTGGGGAAAGTTCCTCTGCACTGCGACTGAAACAACAAGCAACAATTCTAAATCGGAAACAATAAATTTCCTATAATTAGATAACTAGTTAAAAATAGATGCAACAGTTTAATGTATCTTTTGTAAGTCTCTGCATTCGTTGTGTTTATTAGCTACTAAATAAGCAAGTATAAATATAATACACAATATTTCAGTTCTAACATTATAGTTTCAACAGTTACAGTGAAGTTCATACCTTGAGTAGAGGGCGAGTAGTTTGTTATTGACCAGTATGAAAGCATGGCATGGAATGAGACCAGAATTGGAAGAGGATTTCAATTTATCCAGAACTTGGGATAAAACCTGAAAATTTTATTAGAATTAGCTAGGGTAATAGATCAATTATCAAATGCTTATTTTCCTCAACTAATTACTAAATAGCTAGGAAATTTCAATAAGCATTATTATTAACTATCAAAATACATTCAATGAGTAGACACCAGTTTCTTCAGCACAATAAATTTATTATTTCGATAGTAGCTACAAACTTTTCCACTGATGGCTAGGTTTCTAGTAGTTAGCTAGCTACCTGTTTAATTAACTTTAATAAAGTAATATTGGAAGAGCAACTGACTGGTGAAGCAGTGACAACTCACCGACACGGATGCAGAAGTGACTTCAGGTGGAGCGTACAGTCTCTCTATTGCCTCCACAAGGTAGCACTGCTCCGTAGCACTCACTCTCATGTACTCCTGGAGCAGCTGACCGAGTGTGCTGCGGCGCTCTTTGTTCTCTCGTAAACTGTTGAGAAGCAATACTATGGGTAACAAGTTATTTTCAGTAGAAATTAGTTGATGGTTGCAGTTATTGGAAAAGAAACGGTCAAACTAAGCAAAAAAATATAACAAAAAAAACATCAAATTACACAACAGTAATAGCTTTCTAATAGTTAATAGGTTAAACAATTTATATTAACTGGCTATAGAGACAAAGAAAAAGGGGCTAATAAAAAAGTTCCAGATTAAAATGAACAAGAATTTAAGCTCGCAATAAGTAGCTAGATATTATAATTAGTGAAATATTGCAAAACCATATATTATAACTACGTGAAAACTTAAATATTAAGTTAACATATCAACTCGAGATAGAAAAACTACAAGGTATGGACAGTAGCTATGTAATTAGTAAAATAATGCAAAACAATTTTCAAACACTATGTGAAAACTTAAATATCCACATCTCTACTAAATATAGGAAAATACAAGGAATGGACTTTAGTTAATTAGTTAAGGGTAACTCACACCCCGACAGAAGGGCCCACAGTAAGTTTCACGAGTCTGAGGAATGCAGAGAGCATTCTCTGTAAACACTTTTCATCTCTTTGCCCAATGCACAGAAAGATGAAGCACTCGTACTGAGGAAACAACAGTGGATATGATATCAATAGAGAGCCTTTGCTATGATTGTTAGATATAACTGTATTGCAAGAGAGAGAAAATAATCCCCACTGAACCACCAGAGAGATAAACAAAGATGGCAAATTGCTGGTAGCAATTAGTAGGTAATGCTCAAATAATTTCAGTACTTAGTTATCACTACACAGATATTAACAAGTAGGTAATTAGTTTGTAAATTAATAACTTTAGCCAATCATTGTTTCTGTACCTGCTGCACAGTTATAACAGTTCCATCGTGACACACAACAGATGAGTAGGAGTTGTCAAACTGTGAACTCATCACAATTTGGGATGTGATGAACGGAGAAAACAACTGCACAAGTAGATTTGGTTCGACATATGTTGGTACCTGCAATCAAAGAAATAGTTAATAAAACAGTAAAATGGATTGAATAATAGTTTACATCAGTATTTACATTTTATAAGTTTGAGCATATTAACAGGTATAGGATGCATTTGAGACTTTTTTATGTAAACTTTTCAAAAGGGTTACCCTATTTTTTATTCTTACATTCTCAATATCAGTTGGTGAAGAGAGTCCTTGCGCCATGGCCATCCCTTGAATGTGTCTGATGAACCCAACATCACTCTTGACATAGATGACATCATTGTGGTGATTAAATATCATAAAACCCAACATTTCTGCTAAAATATGATATTAATGTTCATTAGAAAAACTTAAGAAAATTTCAAACCAAGTTGACTGTTTATTGCCAGAGTAGCTATAGCTAGTCTATAAAATATTTTATAAATTAAATTCTATAATTAGATACCTATATCATAATTTCATATAGCGGTGTCTTTAAGACTATAGCTAATGACGAGTATGCAGAATATGGGACCTTTTTTCTCTGTGAATAATCCTAGTTTCTTCCTATATTTACATGTATTTTACTGAGAACAAATGCAACATTAGTGGATTTCACTGCAACTATAGCAACACTTTACCAGTTTGAAGTTTCTGCTGTCTGGCTCTTCTGCAAAATATTGAACACTTTTCTAAGAGTCTTATATATTTTTGAGATCTCAGAGATCTTGAATTAATTCCTATGTAACAATCACTCACGGACAAGTTGGTGGAGGTTATCGTAAAATACAGTCGGGTTTGTGCTTGCTTTCCAGACTGTATATCATGGTAAATGTCATTTCCCCATTGAAAATAATATTCCAGCACAGTCTGTGGATATTTTTATATTTTTTATCTATTTATTCCTATGTTACCCTAAGTAAAATAGTATGACTAATAAACTCTCAATTTTTCTCTCCAAATATAACCAAATTACTCTCCAAAATGATCAAATTATCATAAATTTCTCTCCAAAATAACATAGTAGCATAGGAATAAATTAGGTATTTCTCACCATTTGCAATTGAAGAGCTCAAAAAAACTGTCACAAACTCGCCATTAAAATGGTGAGTTTGGACATGCTTTAATGCCTGGACAGATAAGAATTAACGGATAGGAATGGACAGATAACAATTAATGCATTGGATAGGAATAGAGCAAGTAAAATAGTATGTCTCATAAACTCTCCATTTCTCTCTCCAAAATTCACCAAATTAAAAAATTTCTCTCCAAAATGATCAAATGTAATAATCAAATATATAAACTAACAAAATCCATATCATTCAAACGCGCAACAATCGACTGATGATTGCCTTATTAAATATTTAAAAAAAAACACTTGAAAATATTTTTCAAATAAAAAAAACAATAAATTAAATGTATAAACTAAGAAAATCCGTATCATTCGAACGCGCAGAAATCGATCGATGGTTGCGCAATCGATTGATATACCATATATGTGATAAAATGTGCCAATTTGATGTACAATCTAAAAAAAATCATATCATTCAAACGCGTAACCATCGATCGATGGTTGCGCTATCGATCGATGGCTGCGCAAACTATTGATCAACAGATTGCGCAGCGAAATCGGTCAATATTGCAGATCATTCAAACGCGCGTGACATACAATAGGAGTTGACAAGGAAACAACGGTAATCAGCTAGAGATAATATATTTGGTAGTCTTCACAGTAATGAGGTTAGGCAGCAACTGAATGTTATAAGAAAAGTACAGCATGAGCAAAAGTATCTTTATGAACATACGAAATTTTATGAATTAATTTCTAATTCCAGTCAGCAGAATATGGGAGATATTTGGGATATTTTCTTCGAACAATTTTGAATTAATTACTATATTTACATCAATTCTGCTGCGAACAGAAAAAGAGATCTCTACGAACACTTTACCAGTTTCAATAGTTTCTGCAGACTTGCTGCGCCAGACTGCAGGAACTGGTAAAGTGTTCTCCAAGAAATCCTCCATTTTGGCTTCTGTTCTCAGTAAAATACATGTAAATATGGGAGGAAATTAAGGATTGTTCACACAGAATATGTTAAAAATGTCCCATATTCTGCAGACCCAGTCTGCAAAAAATGCATGAAGTTGTGAAGTTCATCCGGCGACTGTTGAAGCCTTGAAATTAGTCTCCTGAATTATCCGGCGACAATTTTCTAATTAATTCCCAGACTGCAAGAACTGGACCACTGGTAAAATGTTCTCCAAGAAATCCTTTATTTTAGCTTCTGTTCTCAGTAAAATACATGTAAATATGGGAGGAAATTAAGGATTGTTCGCACAGAAAATGTTAAAAATGTCCCATGTTCTGCAGACTGGAATAATTCCTATGTTTACATGTAATTAGTGGAGAGAATTTTCTAAATTCTATGTACCCTCTACCCTATAATATCATCTGAGTCTACTGAGCTTAGTTTATATGATTATATATGTCACGTGCGTTTGAGTGATGTGCAATATCGACCAATTTTACTGCGCAATCTATTCATCAATAGTTTGCGCAGCCATCGATCGACAGCGCAACTATTGATCGATTGCTGCGCGTTCGAATGATATGATTTCTTTCAGTTTGTACATCAAATTGGCACATTTTATAGCGGATATCAATCAATAACGCAACCATCGATCGATTTTTGTGCGTTCGAATGATATGGATGTTCTTAGTTTGAGCATTTAATTATTCGTTTTGTTTTTAATAGAAAAATACTTTTAAATATTTTTTTTATATTTAATAAGGCAACCATCAGTCGATTGTTGTGCGTTTGAATGATATGGATTTTGTTAGTTTATGCATCTAATTGTTACATTTAATAGAGCAACCGTCAAATTGTCAATCGATTGTTGCTCATAAACTAACAAAATCCATATCATTCAAACGCACAACAATCGACTGATGGCCAGTCTGAAAAGCATGCACAATTAGTCTCCAGATATTTAATTTTTGGGGCAATTTGTCTCCAAAGATTTTCAAATTTCTCTCCAAAATGACCAAAAATATCAAAATTCTCTCCACTAATTACCCAGTCTGCATAATGTGTCTCTTCTCCCGCAGAGATTTTAATTTGAGAGAGAGTTACTCTCTGACTCCACAGCTAAATATAAATTATTGGTAACATAAGAATTAATTCAAAATCTCCCGCAGCAAAATTAACGGTAACATAGGAATTGATTCATGATCTCCCGCAGAGATCTCCAATTTCTAAAATTCAATCAAAAACTCGCGCAGAGAATCTTGGAAAAATGTTCCATATTCTGCAGTCTGGCTAATTACATGTAAACATAGGAATTAACCAGTCTGCAGAATATGTGAGATATTTGGGATATTCTCTCCGAACAATTTTGAATTAATTCCTATATTTACATTAATTTTGCTAGGAACACTTCTAAATTAATTCCTATATTTACATTAATTTTGCTACGAACAGATTAAGAGATCTCTACGAACACTTAACCAGTTTCTGCAGACTGGGGAATTAATTAGAAAATTGTCACCGGATAATTCAGGAGACTAATTTCAAGGCCTCAATAGTCGCCGGATGAACTTCACAACTTCATGCATCTTTGGCAGACTGGACTGATCATCTGATGGTTGCTCTATTAAATGTAACAATTAGATGCATAAACTAACAAAATCCATATCATTCAAACGCGCAACAATCGTTGCCTTATTTTATTAAATATAGAAAGAAGTATTTAAAAGTATTTTTCCATCAAAAACAAAACAATTAATTAAATGCATAAACTAACCAGTTTGCAGAATGTGTCTCTTCTCCCGCAGAGATTTTAATTTGAGAAACAGTTACTCCCTGACTCTCAGTAGTAGATTCAGAATCTCCCGCAGCTAAATTAACGGTAACATAGGAATCATGGAATGAATTCAAGATCTCCCGCAGAGTCTCAGAGATCTCCAATTTCTAAAAATCAATGAAAAACTCCCGCAGAGAGTCATGGAAAAAATGTTCCATATTCTGCAGACTGGTAAACTAAGAACATCCATATCAATGATATCATTGGAACACGCAGAAATACATCGATGGTTGCGCTATCGACCAAGTAATGAAGCATGTTCCAAACTCGCCATTTTAATGGCGAGTTTGTGACTGTGTGACAGTTATTTTGAGCCCTTCAATTGCAAATCCAGAGTGGAATAGTAACTCATTTCAGATTGACTAGTAACTCTGTTAGGAATTTAGAATGAAGAAAAATTACTCATTTTAACCCTAAAAAATGCAGAAATCAGTAAATTATTCTATAAATTTCAACTCCGCAGTGAAAACTAATGTAAAAAAGGCATTTAAGCTTCACAATTGGGCTTGTTGTGATGATAAGCATCACTGATGGGAATGCATGAAGTTAGGAGTAACTCTGTTAGAATTTATGTTTTCCAGTCTGGTTGCAAATGGCGAGTTTTATCTATTTTTCTCCTATGCTACAATCCAAGTAATAAAGCATGTCCAAACTCGCCATTTTAATGGCGACTTTGTGACAGTTATTTTGAGCCCTTCAATTGCAAATGGCGAGTTTTTTCTATTTTTCTCCTATGCTTAGTATGCTACAATGTTATTTTGGAGAGAATTAATGATAATTTGATCATTTTGGAGAGAATTTGTTGAATTTTGGAGAGAGCTGGAGAGACAAATGGTGAGTTTATGAGACATACAATTTTACTTGGGCTACAATGTTATTTTGGAGAGAATTTATGAAAATTTGATCATTTTGGAGAGAATTTGTTGAATTTTGGGGAGAGCTGGAGAGACAAATGGCGAGTTTATGAGACATACTATTTTACTTGAGCTATCGATTGATATCCGCGATAAAATTTGCCAGTTTGATGTACAAACTGAAAAAAATCAATAACATTCGATTTCGAACGCGCCATAATCGATCGATGGTTGCACTATCGATCAACCGACCATGTTTCAGAGGCTGGAAAATTGTAAGCCAATTTTTGAGCCATAATTTCACAAAAATTCAGAGCCAAGCCAATTTGGCTCAATTTTTGAAGATTTCAAGCCAAAATTAACATGGGAACATAGGAACTAATTCAATATTTAAAGCCAATTAGACATATCTGAGTTTTGACCTTTTGAAATCTAAGCCAATTAATTGGCTCTAACAGTCTAACTGACATATACTCTGAAGTTGTAACATGGATCTTATCGGCTAATCCTAGTTTCTACCATCAATTTATCAAAGGAGTTCCAGGTTACCCATTCTTTATAGACTATGCTCCTTTCTTGCTGGTAAATAAGGCAAATGCTTGTAATTGACCCCTGGGAAGTGGGAACTGGCCAGGACTCCATGGAAGTACTAGTAGCAGGACTGAGGAGTGCCTGGAGGCTGGAGTGGCAGTGGCTAGTGCAGAAATAAAAGTTATGTAGAAAATACTAATGAATGGATACTAGTGTTTTTGGTTAGAGAAAGGTACTGCAGTTAGGTACCACACCCGCTAAAGGTATGATGTATGAACTATACCAATATCGATAATACCTACACAGTGAAAATATCGTCAATTATTTGAAATTTGAATTTGTAATAGTAAGCATAAACTTTTCGATAGATGATGTACAAATGACATTCGACAGGGCGTTATAGAGTCTATCATTTCATTATTAGGCCCAGGTTTTCCATTCCTTGTGCTGGAGATGAGTGAAAATCTTTCTATTTGAAAACAATAGCATGGACCCAAAAAACACCTTCGATGTTCAGATTAAATAACCTCATGATAAATGGAAATCCCGAAGAGTAGGAATCTTTCCAATCTGGTTTAATTCTGATTAATATGGTAATATGAATATATACTTATCGAATATATATTTTACATCATTTACTATCTCTTTACCTAACTACTATCTCTTGCCTCAATTATAATATCTTTTTGCCTCAATTACGATTTCTTTGCTTCAATTTCAATCTCTTTGTCTCGATTACTATCTCTTTGCCTCAATTAAACTATCTCTTTACCTCAATTAAACTATCTCTTTCCCTCACTTACTATCTCTTTGCCTCACTTACTATCTCTTTGCCTCAATTATAATCTCTTTGCCTCGATTATACTATCCCTTTGCCTCACTTACTATCTCTTTGCCTCAATTATAATCTCTTTGCCTCGATTATACTATCCCTTTGTCTCAATTACTATCTCTTTGCCTCAATTAAACTATCTCTTTACCTCAATTAAACTATCTCTTTCCCTCACTAGAGAATAGTGAGGTAATTTGTTCGGCTTATTAGAGAATAATGATAACCATCACGATTTTAGAAAATAGAGAATAATGATAACCACCACGATTTACGAACTAGATGTCACTGCTGTACTTGTGTGTTAGGCTATCATTTGTGTATTCAACTAATCATATATATAATGCTATCGGTCGTGTGTTTGTACATATGGCTAATGGATAAACATGCATATAATATGTGTACAATCTCACAGCCTCTTAGATCATTATTTAACTCATTAATCTTTGGTTGTAGTTCATTACTTTCTGTTAAGTTTTGAGCTACAATAGTTAGGTGCCATAACTGGCCAACCTGAGTGTATTTACATTTAAATTAATTCTTTCGTTTATGTATTTCAGATATAATCATTGTGTTATTAATAAACTGATATCAACAAAAAGTGACTACTTATTTATGATTATATCAGTGATTCAATTGGTGAAAGTTTATAAATTTGAAAAATGCCAGTGGTTCAATGTCCTATAACTGGCTGTGATTATGAAACTCCAGATGTTAGTGATGCAGTGATAGCTGCTCTCCTTACCACACACTGCACAGTACACACTTCTGCTGCCGCTGCTGCTGGTAAATTAAAGGTTGAAAAAGTTAAGCGACCAACTATCTCAGCTGGTGGTTCCACTGAGGAATGGTCATACTTTCAAACCAGGTGGACAGACTATGTCAACGCAACCGGCATTTCAAACCGTGAGGTGGTGGTCCAACTACTTGAATGTTGCGAGGAATCTCTACGTAAAGATTTGACAAGATCAACAGGAGGCAGTCTCCTTGACAAATCAATTAATGAGGTCCTCAATGCAATTAAGATATTGGCTATTCGAGAAGAAAATGTTATGGTGGCTAGAGTTAATCTGCATAACATGCGACAGGACAGAGATGAAGCAATCCGGTCTTTTGGTGCTAGACTCAGAGGTCAAGCCGGAATCTGCAAATTCTCTACAACCTGCTCCCATTGCAATGAAAATGTCAGCTACACTGAACACATTCTAAGAGATGTACTTATAAGAGGAATCGATGACCAAGAGATACAATTAGAATTACTAGGAAATCCACAACAAGACATGACCTTAGAAGAAGTGTTCCACTTCATAGAAATTAAAGAATCTGGCAAACGTTCAGCATCTACATTAGTCGGAGGTCTTCACACTGACTCCACAAGTTCATATAGACGAAATAACAATCGACAAATGAAAGATCATAAAACAGACAGCTTCAATAATTCTCAACCATGTTCATACTGTGGGAAAAAAGGCCATGGTAAATCTGCTCCCATACACATTCGTAAGAGTCAATGCCCAGCTTTCGACAAAACCTGTAATTTCTGTGATCGTAGCCATCATTTTGAAACATCCTGTAGAAAGAAACTTGTTTCAAAACCTAGCAACACCAGTACCATCTTTGAAAACAACTCGGATAGCAGCTCTGTTTACAATGAACTGTGTGCTACTGTCGCCACAACAAGCAATTCTTCTATTTCAATAGATCATCATCAGTTTGACCATCTTAATCGAACTTGGATTAGAAAACCGTCAGATCCTCAGCCATACGTCAATCTGATAGTCAGCACATCCAAGGAAGACTACTCACATTTTGGATACGAATTAGATGCAACGACCAAATCCTTTGAATTTGCAGTCATGGCAGACACTGGATGCCAAAGCTGTCTTGCAGGCATCAAAGTTATTCAGCGGCTCAATTTGAAAAGATCTAATCTCATCCCAGTAACTATGAAAATGCATGCAGCCAATAATAAAGACATCAATATTCTTGGAGCTGCTATACTACGCTTCAGAGGGACGAACTCTCATGGAAATAATGTGGAAACAAGGCAAGTAACCTATATAACTGATAACTCTGACAAAATATTTCTCAGCAAAGAAGCTTGCATCGCTTTGGGCATGATATCCCAAGAATTTCCAAGGGTTGGTGAGATATCTCCAAAATCATCATCCAATCACATTTCATCTCAATCATGCAAATGTCCTAAACGACAGTTACCGCCTCCAGTTCCCAAGAAATTACCATGTGCCCCAACAGATGCAAACAGGCAACGTCTCCAGAATTTTTTGCTCAATTACTATGAAGCCAGTACCTTCAACACCTGCGAACACCAACCATTACCAATGATGCATGGTCCCCCAATGACTCTTATGGTTGATAAAATGGCAGTTCCCGTGGCAATTCATACCCCTGTACCCGTTCCCCTCCACTGGCAAGAAGAAGTCAAGCAAGGCATAGATCAGGATGTTCGTCTGGGAGTCATTGAGGCTGTTCCTGTCGGTGAACCTGTTACCTGGTGTCACCGAATGGTGGTGTGTGCGAAGAAGAACGGGAAACCACGTAGAACTGTCGATCTACAGGCCTTGAATGCTCATGCCACACGCGAGACCCACCACACCCAGTCTCCATTCCACCAGGCCAGGACAGTCCCTCAAGGTAAAAAGAAAACCGTCTTAGATGCCTGGAATGGATACCACAGTGTTCCAATCCGTGAAGAGGATCGCCATATGACCACCTTCATCACCCCATGGGGACGATATAGATATCGCACGGCTCCTCAAGGCTACATAGCCTCAGGTGATGGATACTCAAGGAGGTACGATGAGATTGTCGCCGAAATTCCAAACACAACAAAATGTATCGACGATACATTGATATGGTCTGACAACATAGAGCGTAGCTTCTATCAAACCGCTCAGTGGTTGGATGTCTGCGGAAAGAATGGTATAACCCTCAACCCTGAAAAATTTGTTTTCGCCGAAGATACAGTAGAATTTGCTGGCTTCGAAATCTCCCTCAACACAGTTCGACCATGCGAGAAATACTTCATTGCCATCCGTGACTTCCCTACCCCAAAAAACATCACAGATATTCGTTCCTGGTTTGGTCTTGTGAACCAAGTATCTTATGCATTCTCCATGGCATCAAAAATGTTGCCATTTAGACAATTACTCAAGCCTGGCAGAGACTTCTATTGGGACTCTACAATCAACAGTCTATTTGAGGAGTCCAAGCTAAAAATCGTAGAGGAAATTAAGGAGGGGGTTCAAATTTTTGACAAAAATAGGCCAACCTGCCTTGCGACTGATTGGTCCAAGTCAGGTATTGGATTCTGGCTTTCCCAAAAACACTGTACCTGTTCAGGTGCCAAACCACTGTGCTGCCGCACTGGATGGAAAACTACACTCATTGGGAGCAGATTCACCCACGCAGCTGAATCAAGGTATGCTCCCATTGAAGGTGAAGCGTTAGCGGTTGCTGATGCGTTGGACAAGGCACGTTATTTTGTGCTCGGTTGTTCAAACCTCATAATTGCAGTTGACCACAAACCACTGCTAAAAATTCTTAGTGATCGGTGCCTAGAAGACATCCCAAATACTAGACTAAGGAATTTGAAAGAAAAAACATTAAGGTATAAATTCAGAATTGTGCACATTCCTGGAGTCAAACACAAGGCCGCTGACACTACTTCTCGCAATCCAACTGGTGATCGGCACATCAACAAACTGACCCTCCCAGATGATATAGCATCTATCATCGATAACAACTTAATTGAAACAGACTCCATCGAACGTGGTATTCTCTTGACTCACATATCTGCACTCCAATCGATTCAATCAGTAACATGGGAGAGAGTTAAGCTTGCCACAACCAGTAATTCCGATATGCATGAACTCGTCTCTCTGATAGAATCTGGCATACCAGAACAGAAGAATAATATGCCACTGATGCTGTCTGAGTACCATCATGTCAGAGATGATCTTTATACAGTCGATGGCGTAATCATCTACAAGGGCAGGATCGTCATACCACCTTCTCTTCGACAAGAAGTCCTAGACGCCCTTCACTCTGCACATCAAGGCGTATCATCAATGATGGCCCGTGCGGAGAGCTCAATCTATTGGCCTGGAATGACAACTCACATTACCGACAAGCGCCAAAGCTGCTATCATTGCAACCGTATGGCACCATCGCTCCCTGCCGCTCCACCATATCCTTTAATTTCACCTGAATATCCTTTCCAACGCGTATGTGCCGATTTCTTTCATTACAAGGGAATGAATTACTTGGTAGTGGTTGATCGATACTCAAACTGGCCGATTATAGAACGGGCCTCGGACGGTGCAACTGGACTCATCAGCAGCCTCCGTAAAGTATTCGTCACGTTTGGCATCTCCGAGGAACTGTCCTCTGACGGTGGCCCAGAGTTCATATCTAGTGCGACACGCAAATTTTTGCAGGATTGGGGTGTCGACCATCGAGTGTCATCAGTAGCATTTCCTCACTCCAATTGTCGTGCAGAAGTCGGTGTCAAGACAGCTAAACGGATAATTACCAACAACACCAAGCCAAATGGTGAGCTAGACACTGACTCTTTCCAACGTGCAATACTACAATATCGTAACACGCCGGACAAAGAAACAAAAATATCTCCGTCCATGTGTGTTTTTGGTAGAGCCATCAGGGACTTCATTCCAGTACTTCATGGCAAGTATAAACCTCATCCAACTTGGCAAACCACCCTGACGGCAAGAGAAGAAGCTCTTCGCAACAGACACATGAAGACGGCAGAATACTTGACAGAGCACACCAAACGACAGCCTCCTCTATCAGTTGGTAACCATGTGCGGATTCAGAACCAGATGGGGTCAAGTCCGCTAAAATGGGACAAAACAGGCATAATCATAGAGGTACGACAATTCGATCAATACGCCGTCAAAGTCGATGGGTCAGGAAGAGTAACATTAAGGAACCGGAGATTCTTAAGGAAATTTGAGCCAGTGCATAAACGTCGTCCTCGTTTCACTATTGGTACCCCTAATTCAGCACCTTGTCCTGTTTCAAGCCAGTCATTCCCACCTGCCGTAGCGATTGACCCATCGCCATCACCAGGATATGTACAACCAATTCCTGAAGCTCAAGAAGTCCCCGAAAATGATCCACCATCCTTTGACCACCAACCAGAGAAAATAGTTTCACCACGCTTCTCTACCATTCAACGACCCCCCTTGGTGTTATATTCACCACCGTCAACCAACCAGTCAGCTACCCCTCAACCGGTGACTGATCCGCCTACAATCGACACTCTTCGTCGATCAAATCGTCTGAAGAAACCTCCAAAATATCTCTCAGATTATCACCTCAACATGGATGATAACACTTAGGTGTTATCCATATTAACATTTCTTATTTAATATGATTCATGCACAAGCTATTGGGAATATCTATTTTTGTGTCTTCTTTTTCAAATATTATTTTAATAAGAACTCTCAGTCTTTTATTGTATAAAACAAATATACAAAAGACTTAGGGGGAGATAGAGAATAGTGAGGTAATTTGTTCGGCTTATTAGAGAATAATGATAACCATCACGATTTTAGAAAATAGAGAATAATGATAACCACCACGATTTACGAACTAGATGTCACTGCTGTACTTGTGTGTTAGGCTATCATTTGTGTATTCAACTAATCATATATATAATGCTATCGGTCGTGTGTTTGTACATATGGCTAATGGATAAACATGCATATAATATGTGTACAATCTCACAGCCTCTTAGATCATTATTTAACTCATTAATCTTTGGTTGTAGTTCATTACTTTCTGTTAAGTTTTGAGCTACAATAGTTAGGTGCCATAACTGGCCAACCTGAGTGTATTTACATTTAAATTAATTCTTTCGTTTATGTATTTCAGATATAATCATTGTGTTATTAATAAACTGATATCAACAAAAAGTGACTACTTATTTACTCACTTACTATCTCTTTGCCTCAATTATAATCTCTTTGCCTCGATTATACTATCCCTTTGCCTCAATTACTATCTCTTTGCCTCAATTACTATCTCTTTACCTCTTTTACTATCTCTTTGCCTCAATTACTATCTCTTTGCCTCAATTAAACTATCCCTTTACCTCAATTGAACTATCTCTTTCCCTCACTTACTATCTCTTTGCCTCAATTATAATCTCTTTGCCTCGATTATACTATCCCTTTGCCTCAATTACTATCTCTTGGCCTCAATTACTATCTCTTTACCTCAATTAGTATCTTTTTGTCTCAATTACTATCTCTTTGCCTCTATTACTATCTCTTTACCTCAATTACTATCTCTTTACCTCAATTACTATCTCTTTACCTCTATTACTATCTCTTTGCCTCTATTACTATCTCTATACCTCTATTACTATCTCTTTGCCTCTATTACTATCTCTATACCTCTATTACTATCTCTTTGCCTTTATTACTATCTCTATACCTCTATTACTATCTCTTTACCTCTATTACTATCTCTTTGCCTCTATTACTATCTCTATACCTCTATTACTATCTCTTTACCTCTATTACTATCTCTTTGCCTCTATTACTATCTCTTTACCTCTATTACTATCTCTTTGCCTCTATTACAATCTCTTTACCTCTACTACTATCTCTTTACCTCTATTACTATCTCTTTGCCTCTATAACTATCTCTTTACCTCTATTACTATCTCTATACCTCTATTACTATCTCTTTGCCTCTATAACTATCTCTTTACCTCTATTACTATCTCTTTACCTCTATTACTATCTCTTTACCTCTATTACTATCTCTTTGCCTCTATAACTATCTCTTTACCTCTATTACTATCTCTATACCTCTATTACTATCTCTTTGCCTCTATAACTATCTCTTTACCTCTATTACTATCTCTATACCTCAATTACTATCTCTTTGCCTCTATTTCTATCTCTTTGCCTCTATTACTATTTCTTTACCTTTATTACTATCTCTTTGCCTCTATTACTATCTCTTTGCCTCTATAACTATCTCTTTACCTCTATTACTATCTCTATACCTCAATTACTATCTCTTTGCCTCTATTTCTATCTCTTTGCCTCTATTACTATCTCTATACCTTTATTACTATCTCTTTGCCTCAATTACTATCTCTTCGCCTCTATTACTATCTCTTTGCATCAATTACTATCTTTTTCATGACTCCGTATCATCTCATCTAGGTACTAGAATATACATCGTATATTAGTAAGATATTCATTTCCAGGATACTAGTTATGAATAATAATATCATCAGTGTTCTTCAGGGTTAGTATTGATTTCTCTTCGCTTTATTATCTATATTGATATCATCTATTGATTTTCTAAAATCTATTATCTCCACTAAAGATATTTTACTTTAGCAAGCTGATAAAACTCTTTACAAAAATGTCTTTACTCTTTACTTGGTCAGTTCAATGAGGAGATATATCGTCTTGACAGATTTCTTATCTAATGTTCTGTCTAATACTAAAATAACGAATTGTATTATCTGCGAGAATTTTGATTTCTTTGAATAGAATTAGATAGGTTTAATGATTGCCTTTTCTTTTGCTTTACTAAGATGCTTTAATATGTCTCTCTGTTCCCTACCTCAATACAGTCAACACTTTATCTTGTCAACTCCCTCTCTTGAACCCGACTGTACGATGTCTAGGCAGCGACTCTTCTTTTTCTCTCTTGGAATGACTCACCAGAAAGAGAGCAAGAGGGCAGGTCTCTAATGCTATGCAGCTCTTGACGCTCTTTACTTGCTCTTACAGGTGCACTTGCTACAACGCACTGCAAGATGAAGTGCAGGAAACCTTTTCAAGAATGGTGTACAAAGAGGATTATAGTAGTCAGACTGTTCTTTAATTCAATCACTTTAGCTATGCAGTTAATAGTTAGTTCATTTCAACTCATTATAAGTTATATACAAATGATTGAAATGCATTATCTTGATTATGTTTGTTGAAATTGTGAATTAAGGACAGTTATTTACATACGATATTAATGATATACTCATTGAATTAAATAATTTAAAATAAATATACTAGGACAAATAAATGTCCAGTGATAATGGGAATTGGTAAATATTTTATAATTATTTGATACCTTTTAATATATTTAATTGTCTTCTATGCTAACATGATTAAACTACTTACCTATGAAGATAGGCATATTTGACACTAAAATAACAGCTTATCATACAAGATAATATAGAATTATAATTTCTAGTGTTCCAGTAGATGTAAACATCTAACTAAACATAAAATGTCTTACTCAATACCGTAAATACTCTACCTACGCTACTGTAACATTAAGCTCTTACTGAATACAATAAATATTGTACTAAGGTTATTGTAACACCATCTCCTCTCTTTCCTTTAACATGTCCTTATTTTTCTCGGAAATACTTCGGATTCTACCAAAACAGAGCCAAGCCACACACATTTACTTTGCTGCATCATCTTAAAAAGAAATTATAGCCTAACAAAAGATGTGTTTCAAAAAGCTACAGCTGTCTATTTTTAATATAGTTTCTGTATTAGTTTATTTCGATATAGTTGTTGAAATAAAAAAACAAGAGGTATTCATTTTTCTAAATCTACGGAGTTTGCAAGAATATTTCAGTTACTTTCTGTGGGTAAAATGGTGAATAAATCTACGGAGTTTGCAAGAATATTTCAGTTACTTTCTGTGGGTAAAATGATGAATAAATCTACGGAGTTTGCAAGAATATTTCAGTTACTTTCTGTGGGTAAAATGATGAATAAATCTACGGAGTTTGCAAGAATATTTCAGTTACTTTCTGTGGGTAAAATGATGAATAAATCTACGGAGTTTGCAAGAATATTTCAGTTACTTTCTGTGGGTAAAATGATGAATAAATCTACGGAGTTTGCAAGGATATTTCAGTTACTTTCTGTGGGTAAAATGATGAATAAATCTACGGAGTTTGCAAGGATATTTCAGTTACTTTCTGTGGGTAAAATGGTGAATACCAAACGATATTGTTTCCTATTAATTATGATGGTGCAACACAGATCTCTATTTTCCTCTCTTGTGATAAGATAGCACAACTAATGAGTCAGTCAGTCTTATTTATTCTATCTTATACCTACATTACCAAAGAGGGAATTGCACATTTGTAAGAGTAATATTCTAACAATGCTAAATATGGTAGAGAGTATTAGAATTCTGGCAATTTAAAATATATAATAAAACTCTAATGAAATATCAGAGTAAATCAGCTGAGAAAGATATATTCCTTTGATATCAAGGGAAAATCCAGGGAATAAATCCTATTTGCTTGGGATTAGCAAGTGAGCGAACTTTTTAAGAGTAGGAATTACCAAAAACAGATTAAATAGCATATGAAAATTTCAAAGGTTTTTATTTAAAAAAACATTAAAAAAATAGGCCAACATCAAAATAAAGTCATTGTGAATAAAGTCACAAGAATAATATAGTTCAACTCGTTATTTTGATACATCAGATTGATGAGTTAAACAGTATAACGTTCTGAGACATATGGATCATTAAAAGTAAAAGCAAGCACCAAGAGCATTTTAAAGTAGCAAGAGTTTACCAATCTATTAACACTAAGAGCAAGCACCAAGAGCATTTTAAAATAGCAAGAGTTTACCAATCTAATGACACTAAGAGCAAGCACCAAGAGCATTTTAAAATAGCAAGAGTTTACCAATCTATTAACACTAAGAGCAAGCACCAAGAGTACTTTAAAGTAGCAAGAGTTTACCAATCTATTAACACTAAGAGCAAGCACTAAGAGTTCTTTAAAGAAGAAAGAGTTTACCAATCTATTAACACTAAGAGCAAGCACCAAGAGTTCTTTAAAGTAGCAAGAGTTACCAATCTATTAACACTAAGAGCAAGCACCAAGAGTTCTTTAAAGTAGCAAGAGTTACCAATCTATTAACACTAAGAGCAAGCACTAAGAGAACTTTAAAGTAGCAAGAGTTTACCAATTTATTACATCACGTTTGTATTCCAAACAACATTTTCCTACATTACATTCCTACTTATTCAGAAAGTTACCTCGTTATGACTTTGTTCTTAAGACTTTAGAGTCTTAGCTACAATTTGGTAATTAATTGCTGTGCTACAACCTTTTCTTAACCTTTCTTTTATTAGTTAACTAGAGTATACGTGCCATCAAAAATGACGGTATTTTTATCATATCAATTTTATGGACAATGATGGTTGTTCAATTCCCGATTTTACTCCAATATTTTCAACTGAATGAAATAAAATTTAATTTAGTAATTGATACTATTAATTGAACTGAAATCAGATTCTTGCCAAGCGTATTTTAGGTTAGTGTGACGGACAGACAGACATAAGCCGCTATTATTATATTTTGATTTATCAGTAAAGTTTATGTAATATAGCTCTTCCAATTTTATAGTCTTATCGTAACTAGGATACTATAGCTCTTTTATTTATAGCTCGATCGAATCAAGAATATTATATATTATCTTCCATATGTAGTTTGATCGGATCTAGGATACTATAGCTCTTCCATTCATGGTTTGATCGTATCTATAGCTCTACCATTAATAGTTTGGTTGTATCTAGGATACTATAGCTTTTCCATTCATTGTTTGATCGTATCTATAGCTCTACCATTAATAATTTGGTTGTATCTAGGATACTATAGCTCTGCCATTTATAATCTGATCATATCTAGGATACTATAGCTCTTCTTCTTATAGTCTGACCGTATCTAGGATACTATAGCTCTTCTTCTTATAGTCCGACCGTATCTAAGATACTATAGCTCTACCATTTATAGTCTGATCGTATCTAAGATACTATAGCTCTACCATTTATAGTCTGATCGTATCTAAGATACTATAGCTCTTCCATTTATAGTCTGATCGTATCTAAGATACTATAGCTCTTCCATTTATAATCTGATCATATCTAGGATACTATAGCTCTTCTTCTTATAGTCTGACCGTATCTAGGATACTATAGCTCTTCTTCTTATAGTCTGACCGTATCTAAGATACTATAGCTCTACCATTTATAGTCTGATCGTATCTAAGATACTATAGCTCTACCATTTATAGTCTAATCGTATCTAGGATACTATAGCTCCACCATTTATAGTATGATCGTATCTAGGATACTATAGCTCTTCATTTTATAGTCTGATCGTATCTAAGATACTATAGCTCTTCCATTTATAGTCTGATCGTATCTAGGATACTATAGCTCTACCATTTATAGTCTGATCGTATCTAAGATACTATAGCTCTTCCATTTATAGTCTGATCGTATCTAAGATACTATAGCTCTACCATTTATAGTCGGATCGTATCTAGGATACTATAGCTCTTCTTTTTATAGTCTGACCGTATCTAGGATACTATAGCTCTACCATTTATAGTCTTATCGTATCTAAGATACTATAGCTCTTCTTTTTATAGTCTGACCGTATCTAGGATACTATAGCTTTACCATTTATAGTCTGATCGTATCTAGGATACTATAGCTCTTCCATTTATAGTCTGATCGTATCTAGGATACTATAGCTCCTTTATTTATAGTCTGATCGTATCTAGGATACTATATATCTTCCATTTATAGTCTTATCGTATCTTAGATACTATAGCTTTATTCATTTAATTTTTTTTTCAGTTTACAGATAGATAGATTATACCGATAATAGATAAGCAAGGTATTCCTATAAATAGTTATTCAAAGTCAGGTGTAGACGTATTAATCCATTTAATGCTTAATCACTAGAATCAGCTAAGCTTATTTATCTTTACTTGATTAATAAATCGTTTTTTAAACCGAAAAAAAAAACAGAAATTTGATATTTGTTAATTCATCTCATGTTAGTAACCATTCATCTTGTTTCTCGTTATACATTATACAATAACTAAATGTCCTTCATTGCTTACTGTTTCTGTTCAATTTATAGCAGTAATCTGTACCAGAAAGTGTCACTGCCAAATGTTCTCCTGTATTTAGGAGAGAACTCCTCTATAGTGTCCTCTAAAGTGAACTCCTCTATAGTGAACTCCTCTATAGTGTCCTCTAAAGTGAACTCCTCTATAGTGAACTCCTCTATAGTGAACTCCTCTATAGTGTCCTCTAAAGTGAACTCCTCTATAGTGAACTCCTCTATAGTTAACTCCTCTATAGTGAACTCCTCTATAGTGAACTCCTCTATAGTGAATGTAAAGTCCTGAGTAAGAGAACTAACCCGTTTAGTGAACAAAATATCTTTAGTTTGTCATGAATGGTCATCAGATTTAGGAAACTGATGACCATTCATATAAGATTAAAAGAAGTTTTTTTACTAAAGGCACCCTGGCAAAAATAATAAGAATTCTAAATAGATGTTCATGAAACTATTTTATAAACTTATCTAAAATCTACTGATAGTTAATACAAACATAAAGAATTTTTCATGATTATGTGATATTTAATTAATTATTTTTTCATTGTATGACGCACTATTCACCTCTTAGAAAGGGGTAAATCCAGTACAACCTCACAAGACTTTACTTCAGGAGTAAAAGTGTCTCCTAAAGGGTGAGTCAGAGGGTTTGTCTTTTTTGTGACGCACCAAACAAAACTTAAGGCGCCGACGGTAAATCAGTCGCCGATATTGATTGCTATACAGTGTTACAGTACTCATCTTCATGTATGAAACACAATGAATTATTTATTCATTCACAAACAGTCATTATCAGTTAAAGTTGTTATGTAACAGTATAGGTACAGCTAATTAATTAACTTGCATACATATGTAATTCATCACTTCAAATGATTTCTGCTTCTTAGCAGTAAATTTGAAGTTCTTTTTCTTTTCTTTAATCCTATATAATAAAATCCTTTAAACTTGAAACTGAGAATGAGAACCATTTTGCCGAACGATAAAGGGTTATTATAGTTTGCTATAGACGCGTTCTAGCCTCATAGAATATAACATGACTGCTATAGTTGTGCAGTTGCCTGGAAGTGATTTGTTCATTCGATGGGAACGTACGGCATCACCCTCGCCTTTACACCTTTTTATTCTCCCAACAA
The DNA here is from genome assembly GCA_947561585.1 of Caprella mutica. Classification (NCBI taxonomy): domain Eukaryota; kingdom Metazoa; phylum Arthropoda; class Malacostraca; order Amphipoda; family Caprellidae; genus Caprella; species Caprella mutica. The sequence goes on along the minus strand of CANNZV010000696.1, from coordinate 121,523 downwards.
ATAATCTAGAGAGTACAGAACATTTTCAGCGCATAGCATCTTTATAGTTGTCGCACAAAATTCCACAGGATGTGTATGTACCATCAATTTTTTTAATTAACTAAAAAATAAAAATAAAATTATATACATTTTACGTGATGAATATTAACAGATTCATTGAATAATAATTAAGAGAGTACCAAAGTAATTATGTGTACACTATATACTATTATATATCAACTATTAGACTATACTTTATTATTTTCAAACCATTCTGTAGGTATAAATTTTAAACTGATATCTTTATGCCATTGAAGACAGAAGAAGTCTTTAGTCAAATGAAACAAATCTCGAAACAGTTTTAGTTGTTCGTGAATGTCGACAGAGTAAATGAATCTGTTCAGTTGTTCTTTTCTCCAGAGGTATGGTTTGTAGTTTATTGGTATGAAGACTATTCATGACCTATTTGATCAACACTTATTTTATATATAAATATCTTTAATCAATTAAATGTTTAATTATTCGAATTCCACTGGTTATTGATAAATAGTTTTTATTATTTTTAGACCGAAAAGCTTTAATTTTCTATGTGCTAATTTATAGTCTTAATGTATCCAAAATATTATTGTTATCGTATCTAGGATACTATAGCTTTTTAATTTACAGTCTCATCGTATCTAGGATACTATAGCTCTTCCATTTATAGACTGACCGTATCTAGGATACTTTAGCTCATCTACTTATAATCTAATCGTATCTAGATTACTATAGCTCTTCCATTTATAGTTTAATCGTATTTAGGATACTACAGCTTTTAAATTTACAGTCTCATCGTATCTAGGATACTATAGCTCTTCCATTTATAGTCTGACCGTATCTAGGATACTATAGCTCATCTATTTATAGTCTGATCGTATCTAGGATACTATTGCTCTTCCATTTATAGTCTGATCGTATCTAGGATACTATAGCTCTTCCATTTATAGTCTGATCGTATCTAGGATACTATAGCTCTTCCATTTAGAGTCTGATTGTATCTAGGATACTATAGCTCTTCTTTTTATAGTCTGATCGTATCTAGGATACTATAGCTCTTCTTTTTATAGTCTGATCGTATCTAGGATACTATAGCTTTTCCATATAAATGTCATTTTAATTTAGAAATAGACTTAATTTCGTTCTTTTATCTTAAGTGTACAAACATACAAATGATCAAAATTAACATAGTTTTATACCTTAGTCAATAGAGATATATATGGCATATTATCAACTAAATATATCTCTAGATAGTCTCAATTGAAATTTGAGAAACAAGTATACTATGCAGTTATCAAAACCAAGTCTATTACTTCAACCAGTGCCAATGGAATAAGGCAATCAATGACAGTAGCTCACCTGTCTGTGTACTGACATATCACCTGGCGCCACTACCACTCTTTGTATTGATTGTCACAATTGGCACCATGATACACGTCTACCTTATTCAAAGTAACCTTTGTTCTAATGAGTAATGTTTAATAAACTATTTAAACTGATAATATCTTATTTAGGATTTTTTTTACTATATTCAAATCAGTAAGATGGTTTATGTTTATTTTCATATATTGGATAGAAATATAAGAGTAAATGTAATTGCTGGTCAACTGTGTTCTGTAGGTGTTCAACTGTGTTCTGTAGGTGTTCAACTGTGTTCTGTAGGTGTTCAACTGTGTTCTGTAGGTGTTCAACTGTGTTCTGTAGGTGTTCAACTGTGTTCTGTAGGTGTTCAACTGTGTCCTGTAGGTGTTCAACTGTGTTCTGTAGGTGTTCAACTGTGTTCTGTAGGTGTTCAACTGTGTTCTGTAGGTGTTCAACTGTGTTCTGTAGGTGTTCAACTGTGTTCTGTAGGTGTTCAACTGTGTTCTGTAGGTGTTCAACTGTGTTCTGTAGGTGTTCAACTGTGTTCTGTAGGTGTTCAACTGTGTTCTGTAGGTGTTCAACTGTGTTCTGTAGGTGTTCAACTGTGTTCTGTAGGTGTTCAACTGTGTTCTGTAGGTGTTCAACTGTGTTCTGTAGGTGTTCAACTGTGTTCTGTAGGTGTTCAACTGTGTTCTGTAGGTGTTCAACTGTGTTCTGTAGGTGTTCAACTGTGTTCTGTAGGTGTTCAACTGTGTTCTGTAGGTGTTCAACTGTGTTCTGTAGGTGTTCAACTGTGTTCTGTAGGTGTTCAACTGTGTTCTGTAGGTGTTCAACTGTGTTCTGTAGGTGTTCAACTGTGTTCTGTAGGTGTTCAACTGTGTTCTGTAGGTGTTCAACTGTGTTCTGTAGGTGTTCAACTGTGTTCTGTAGGTGTTCAACTGTGTTCTGTAGGTGTTCAACTGTGTTCTGTAGGTGTTCAACTGTGTTCTGTAGGTGTTCAACTGTGTTCTGTAGGTGTTCAACTGTGTTCTGTAGGTGTTCAACTGTGTTCTGTAGGTGTTCAACTGTGTTCTGTAGGTGTTCAACTGTGTTCTGTAGGTGTTCAACTGTGTTCTGTAGGTGTTCAACTGTGTTCTGTAGTTGTTCAACTGTGTTCTGTAGGTGTTCAACAGTGTTCTGTAGGTGTTTAACTGTGTTCTGTAGGTGTTCAACTGTGTTCTGTAGGTGTTCAACTGTGTTCTGTAGGTGTTTAACTGTGTTCTGTAGGTGTTCAACTGTGTTCTGTAGGTGTTCAACTGTGTTCTGTAGGTGTTCAACAGTGTTCTGTAGGTGTTCAACTGTCTTCTGTAGGTGTTTAACTGTGTTCTGTAGGTGTTCAACTGTGTTCTGTAGGTGTTCAACTGTGTTCTGTAGGTGTTCAACTGTGTTCTGTAGGTGTTCAACTGTGTCCTGTAGGTGTTCAACTGTGTTCTGTAGGTGTTCAACTGTGTTCTGTAGGTGTTCAACTGTGTTCTGTAGGTGTTCAACTGTGTTCTGTAGGTGTTCAACTGTGTTCTGTAGGTGTTCAACTGAGTTCTGTAGGTGTTCAACTGTGTTCTGTAGGTGTTCAACTGTGTTCTGTAGGTGTTCAACTGTGTTCTGTAGGTGTTCAACTGTGTTCTGTAGGTGTTCAACTGGTACTTTATAAAATAGGTGTTCATTGAGCTCTGCAGTGACTTTGAAAGTCGTGTCTTGGTATATGTTTTAATAATTCGATTTGGATTTTTAATTTTTCTCTCAGACAACTTCGACTTTACCAAACCTGTGCTTTGTTACGGTCGTTTTTCCTTCTCATTCAAAGGAAGTCATTACTTTAGAGACAGTACCTCTAAAAATGCTAAGCATTAGGCCAGTTTCTGTTTCAATAACGGATGCGATACTAGCACCAACCATTTGGCCTATTTGACAGTTCCAACCAGTCTATTAAATATTTGTAAAGATACAGATATAAAAAATAAACAAATAAACTTTATGTATTTCAAATAGACAATAAAACATCGAAATATGACTAGGTTTGTCTTTCTAGAACATGTTCAAATATTACGATGTCAAAATGATATGTGTTTCCATTTTCTGTTCAACCCCTGCATGCATATATGAGCCATTTCTCTTAATTAAACTCCATAAATGATATATGCAGTAACTGATGTATGCAACAGATGATGTGTGTCAGCCCATTCATGTGTGCAACTATCATGGTTGCTACAGAAGAACATGGTCACTATAACAGAACATGGTCGCTATAAAAGGACATGGTCACTATAACAGAACATGGTCACTATAACAAAACATGGTCACTATAACAGAACATGGTCGCTATAAAAGGACATGGTCACTATAACAGAACATGGTCACTATAACAGAACATGGTCACTATAACAGAACATGGTCGCTATAAAAGGACATAGTCACTATAACAGAACATGGTCACTTTAACAGAGCATGGTCACTATAACAGAACATGGTAACTGTAGCGGAACATGGTCGCCATAACAGAACATGGTCGCAATAGCAGAACATGATCGCTATAACAGAACATGGTCACTATAACAGAACATGGTCGCTATAACAGAACATGGTCGTTATAAACAAACACAACATGGTCACTATAACAGACATGGTACATGCTTACAGTGTAGCTCCATCACAGATAATAGAGTTACTAAAGTTATCTAGGAGAGGTAATTTACTGCATCTCAATGAACTGAAGAGGAAAAGGAAGAGTGAAGAGGAAAAGGAAAAGTGAAGAGGAAAAGGGTGAGTGAAGATGAATAGGAAAGTGATGAGGAAAAGTAATTTGAAGAGGAAAAGTGAGGAGGAAATTTACGGAGCAATGGGTGATATGAGATGGAAATAATGCAGTGTCACATGCAGCTATCAATGGTAATTATGTTTCTGCATTTGACATTCAAATAAAATGCAAAAACTTTACGTAAATGGGATGGTTCGTATGAAAATAAGAAAGGAGATGTGGAGAAGAGAAAAGGTAAAGAAAAAAAGAAATTTGAAAAGGAAAACTTTTAGAAAATAGAAAAAAGGAAAGCAGAATTGTTCAGAAATAGGTACAGTATATTGTAAAAAGAACCTTACTAAGTACACTTGTTGTAATTAACTACAGAATATTGTAAAAAGAACCTTAATAAGTACACTTGTTGTAATTAACTACAGTATATTGTAAAGAGAACCTTACTAAGTACACTTGTTGTAATTAACTACAGTATATTGTAAAAAGAACCTTACTAAGTACACTTGTTGTAATTAACTACAGAATATTGTAAAAAGAACCTTAATAAGTACACTTGTTGTAATTAACTACAGAATATTGTAAAAAGAACCTTACTAAGTACACTTGTTGTAATTAACTACAGAATATTTCACAAAATTATAGGATTTAATATTAAGGTAAGAAAACAAAGTACACTAAAACCTTAAACACAATTACCTTATTCAGTTATGAATTACTATGGATATAAAGAAATGAATGGTCTATATACTAGTATGGTCATGTGAGATTTTCACTAGTGTGGTCAAATTAGATATTCACTAGTATGGTCAAATTAGATCTTTACTAGTATGGTCAAATGAGATCTTTACTAGTATGGTCAAATTAGATCTTCACTAGTATGGTCAAATGAGATCTTTACTAGTATGGTCAAATTAGATCTTCACTAGTATGGTCAAATGAGATCTTCACTAGTATGGTCAAATGAGATCTTCACTAGTATGGTCAAATTAGATATTCACTAGTATGGTCAAATTAGATCTTCACTAGTATGGTCAAATGAGATCTTTACTAGTATGGTCAAATTAGTTCTTTACTAAAGAACTAATTCATTGTATGTTACATTGGAGCATTGCGTGTTGGTACATTTTATATTTGGTCTTTGATGGTAGACTTTCACTCCTGAACAGGCTGCTGAAAATGATTCATAGAAATTTCACATTAATTCTTAAACACTAAACGGTATATGTAACCACTATTAACTTGTTTGTATGTTTTGTTTTCTTTCTTATAATGGTATTACAGTATCTATTTACTATCAGTCAATAGCCATAACTAACCATCATGTCTTCCATACGTTGTGACTCAGAAAACAGATCAGTTAAAGCCTCTCTTTCGGTTTCTCACTTTTTCGACCAAGGACTCGGTGTGATGAGTCATACCAAATTTCAATATGGATTTATTGCAGCTTTCAATGTTACTTATGGATTTAATGAATGTTTGAAGTCATGCTTTCACGCAGGAAGTTTGAAAATAGTTAATATTAAAGTAGTTATTTTGTATATAACTACGGTTCAGTGATATTACTGCACTTTTAACACGTCACAATTCTCTATCTGTCATTTTCCGTTTAGGTAATACCTCTAAATTATCCTCGTAACACTCTTTGTTTATCTTTTCTCGATGTATTTTATTAATGCAGTAGTAGCCCAAAAGGCATTACATAATATACCAATTCGCAAAAAATAAACGCATGAAAGATCTGTTTGTATTCTGATGAATTATTATCTTCTTCCTGTATTTTGTATCTTTCTTTCTCATCCTCTACATCATCTACCTAAAGCAAACTGTAATGGTACTTAAAATTTCCGAAAAAGCAGGATATTGAATATTCATGGGTGTTCCATTGAGTGGGGCAGACAGCCTACTTAAAGTTCGGCTGCAGTTTGGGATTTGGCAGTTAGGCCATGGTGGTCGAAACAGAGTGTGGCGCAGTGATGCGCATGCGCAGAGTGACTCTCCTAGCCACGCCTGGAAGTCTTCAGAGGCCATGTCTGGCACTGAGCCTCAGTAGTGTGCTGGAACTCGTGGATTCGAACAATAGCGTTCGGAGGGAGCGATCTTCTGGGCGATGACTAATCGTTCAGAACTGGGCGGGTGATGTTCTATAGGGAGTGGTATGGACCGGCACTTACCGCAATATCTATGGACTTTAGCATTTATTTAGTTAAAGGAAGACACTACTTATATTCTATTTGTGAGATTTAGTGTTGAAAATAATATCAGTTTGAAGAGTTTTCTTAAATAGGAGTTCATACAGAATAGTGTAGATATAAATGCCGTAGTTGTTTGTTTATTAATTGTTGCTAACATCTTTCTTACAGTGTTCTATCATATATGTAATTCAAAGTAATTCCAACTCAATCGTCCTTCTTATCAAAACCTCACACCCAAATTCGTCAAGATGCTCATCGGTTTAGTCAGAGATTCCGTGCTGAAATGTTTTTGCCACACTTGCTCAGTAAATTCTGCAATCACAGGTAAAGAAAAAACCATCATATAAATTCACGCATGGTTAATTCCAATTATGTACAATCACCTTCTATTGGGTTTCATATATAAGTAAATTCATCTTTTTTTCACTTTCTACAACAGGAAGCTATGTGTGTTGCTTTACTTTAATTTCAATTTACTTTATTAATATTCCATTGCATGTTTATCGAATTAGTGATATAAATAGAAATACACATCAAGATTCTCTCAATTATCGAATATATAAAGAAATTAATCCCAATTGTAAAGCACAAATGGTTGTAATGACACAACCAGTCACTACCTTTCAATCGTACTATCAATAGCGCTTTCTTTAAATTGAACAGCATTTGATGCTCCAACTGCACATTCATCACTCTACACCGCAATTAACTCCACCATTATGGATTAGTAGCCTAACTATAATGGCAGCAACTCACGCGTTCTGCAGGCAGGGACTTTAGTGATCTTCACCTTATTCCTTATTGCTAACCTTGCTGAAGAACACTCTCTTCAATGAAGGGATATAAACAATTGCAACCTACTTTGGAACTATATTCAACAGCTAACAGCCCTTCATTGCCAATTTCTAGTTTGTATCCACTAGTAACTTACTTTAGTCTTATAATTTGAAGTTAATATTCCAAATATTAAAGGAAATCCTGAATTTTAGAATATGCTGTAGTCGATTTAAAATATCTGAAATTTTCGTATCTCCCGAAAGTCTCATAGCATTGAATTACATCGTTAAGTTGAGATACATGAAAAGTTCCAACCTAAAGAATATTGTAACCTTAACGAACTGCAAATGTTCCTCATTTAGATTCCTAATAATCTTCATCACAATTAATATTCCGTTCTTTTTGCCTCTCAACTTTGAGGAACGAAAAAACCTTGTGAAAGATAATTACTCACACGAATCATTAAAACTGCAGACAAATTAGCCAAAGTTGGGCGTCTCTACCATCATAAATGACAATTAACCAACAGTTGCATCTCGAATGTTATTAAAAAACAGGAAATGTAAAACGAATCCCAAGAGGCCTGTGGGGGAATCTCTCGAAGTTTCAGACTTTGTAATACTGTTGATGTTGTTTGGTAGTTTGCTAAACTAAAGGGATATGTCTGAAAGAAAAGAATTGCGCTTTAGTTTCTTTGGTACAGATTTGCATTCTGACTATTCATTGTTTCTTCTTATCTGTTATCATAGTTCTCATATTCTTTGTCTATCTTAACGTTTAGGTATCCATCATCTACTTAATATTCAATATGAGCTCATTTCATCTTCATTATATATTATCATAAATGAAATGGAGTGAGACAGACAGCTCAATGCTCACTTTTCTCCTTTATATCTCCCCTTATCATAGTCAGTATCTAAATTTCTGGTGTCACGGTATTTTCCGAGTGTTGGTCTCGCCGCAAATCGATATCCTCTCTCAGCTGACGTGACACACCCTTAGATCTCTGCCATCGGGACTGTACCTACGGTCTTAACACTTCCAGACTGTATACCTACATTATGGAACATTTGGAAACTGTATACCTACATTATGGAACATTTGGAGACTGTATACCTGGAGTCTGAAACACTTGGAGTCTGTATACCTACAGTCTGCAACACTACCAGACTGTATACCTACAGTCTGCAACAATTGGAGACTGTATACCTAGAGTCTGGAACACTAGCAGACTGTATACTTAGAGTCTGCAACACTAGCAGACTGTATACTTACAGTCTGCAACACTAGCAGACTGTATATCTACAATATGGAACACTAGCAGACTGTATATCTAGAGTCTGCAACACAAGCAGACTGTATACCTAGAGTCTGCAACTCTTGGAGACTGTATACCTACCAAATGGAACACTAGCAGACTGTATATCTACAATATGGAACGCTTGCAGACTGTATATGTACAATATGGAACGCTTGCAGACTGTATACCTACCAAATAGAACGCTTGCAGACTGTATATCTACAATATGGAACGCTTGCAGACTGTATATCTACAATATGGAACGATTGCAGACTGTATACCTACCAAATAGAACGCTTGCAGAATTATACCTACCAAATGGAACGCTTGCAGACTGTATACCTACAATATGGTACACTAGCAGACTGTATACCTACCAAATAGAACGCTTGCAGAATTATACCTACCAAATGGAACACTAACAGACTGTATACCTACCAAATAGAACGCTTGCAGAATTATACCTACCAAATGGAACGCTTGCAGACTGTATATCTACAATATGGAACACTTGCAGACTGTATACCTACCAAATGGAACGCTTGCAGACTATATATCTACAATATGGAACGCTTGCAGACTATATACTTACAATATGGAACTCTTTGAGACTGTATACCTACAGTCTGCAACACTTGGAGACTGTATAGTGTATACCTACAGTCTGCAACACTTGTGGACTGTGTACCTACAGTCTGTAACACTTGTGGACTGTGTACCTACAGTCTGTAACACTTGTGGACTGTGTACCTACAGTCTGTAACACTTGGAGAGAATTATTTTCCAGTTATATTTTCCCGACAACTAATCGATTCATTAAAATATTAAACTTGACATTTTCTTTTTTCCAGAGATCGACAGTCTTTAAGTATCTTTACAATAGTATGGAGCTTTTATTCATTTACCATGTGATTAAATGTGCATATTATTTCATCTAGACTAACTAAAAGTGCATGAGAACATCTAATCGGTAACCACGGAGTCTTAGCACGGTCACTCGTTACCTTGAAATAGAAGTCTCGCTTAAATATTTACAAAGGGTCTGACGCTGTACCTACAATTGCTATGCGAATCGTACAAAAAGTCGTACGATTATTTTTAATTCTACTGTACTCTAGGGTGAAAATAATATGTTATAAATAAAGTGATACATATATCTACGAATAGTTTTTTTCTAGGCATTTAACTATTGTTTAAAATGATATTAGAATTTCTATAGTTTATTAGAATCACTCGAATATATATTCAGAAAATGATAAATTAGACAATTTTTCTATTCATTAAGCCTATTTCTCATCGAGCATTTTTTCTCATGCCTTAGCAACAAAAATGAAGCATGAAAACACTCCCATTCCAAATGTACATACAAAACACATACGTTTATTCAGTCATAGCGTCTTTTCTTCCATGTACAATTTTCTTTGCCGCGGCATGAGAAAAAGCGCTCGTGTGATGGGGCTTAAAAAAGGCTGCTATTTTGGTAACTTTGTTATTTCCCCTGTAGATTAACGTGTTATCTCTGTAGATAAGTGCTATCTAATTTATAGCAGTGATTCCATGAGCCACAGTGATAACGGGTCACAATTAGCACTCCTCAATGACCTTCAGCAATATTCAATAATCCGATAGAAGACTTCAGTAGAGGGTTTGTCACCAATTATTGGACTGTTACACGTTTTCGGACTCGTAAGAAAGATGTATCTGATAATTACTATTTAGGGTTAGTTTCGAATTATCGGTCAGTACTACATCTCCGGACATATAAAAAGAAACAATATAAAAATTGTTATTATTACACAGTGCTATCTAATACTTCTGCAAACCGGGTTTGCAGAAGTATTAGATAGCACTGTGTAATAATAACAATTTTTATATTGTTTTTTCCTATATGTCCGGAGATGTAGTACGGACTGATAATTCGAAACTTACCCTAACTTTTATTTTAATTGGTATCCAATTAAATGTAATCCAATTTAATTGGTATCCATGGATACCAATTATTGCAAGAGTTAGATAATAATTATATATTTTTTTTCTTATATGACCTAAAATTTGGAACTGTCCGATAACTCGGAACACACCCTATCAACTCTCTAGGTAGGACCTAAAGTTTCAGATCCTCATCTAAAAAAAAGCACAATACAGAAGCAAATCTACATATCGGTTAGATTTACCGAAAGTCAGTTTGCCAAGTCTCTGGCGCTATATTGGCCTTTAGGTAGTGATCGATGCGAGAGTTAGAGTTATAGGTCGATGTGTCTTGGACTTTGAGGTCGATTGCAGTGGACAGAATATGCAGTGGAGGTTGCAGTCATGCAGACAATACAGACAATGATACAGACAATGCAGCAATGATACAGACAAAGCATCAATGATACAGACAATACAGCAATGATACAGACAATGCAGCAATGATACAGACAAAGCATCAATGATACGGACAATACAGCAATGGTACAGACAAAGCATCAATGATACGGACAATACAGCAATGATACAGACAATGCAGCAATGATACAGACAATGCAGCAATGATACAAACAATGATACAGACAAAGCATCAATGATACGGACAATACAGCAATGATACATACAAAGCATCAATGATACAGACAATACAGCAATAATACAGACAAAGCATCAATGATACAGACAATACAGCAATGATACAGACAATCCAGCAATGATACAGACAATCATACAGACAATACAGCAATGATACAGACAAAGCATCAATGATACAGACAATACAGCAATGATACAGACAATGCAGCAATGATACAGACAATACAGCAATGATACAGACAATGCAGCAATGATACAGACAATACAGCAATGATACAGACAATGCAGCAATGATACAGACAATGCAGCAATGATACAGACAATCTTACAGTCATACGGACAATCATACACACAGTGACACAGTCATACGGACAATCGTACACACAGTGACACAGTCATACGGACAATCGTACACACAGTGACAGAGTCATACAGACAATCATACACACAGTGACACAGTCATACAGACAATCGTGCACACAGTGACACAGTCATACAGACAATCGTACACACTGTGACACAGTCATACGGACAATCGTACACACAGTGACACAGTCATACGGACAATCGTACACACAGTGACACAGTCATACGGACAATCGTACACACAGTGACACAGTCATACAGACAATCGTACACACAGTGACACAGTCATATGGACAATCATACTGTGTCCGGAGTAGTGGCTTAGCTGTTTTAATGTAGTAAATATCAGTTTCTACACTTTCCACCTTCATTCAACACAAAAATAAGAGAGTCTGCATGATTTCAGTTTCTAAAATCACTGTTTTCTAATTTCCTGCTATTTTCAAATCTCACAAATTTTCCATCGTGTACCCAAACCAATTTTAGAATATCTAAAGCATATCAATTAGTAAAGTTTATTTTTGGGAATGTGCAATTAGTAAACAGTCAAAATACCATTACAGGTACACTTTTCTTTGACTGTACATACATTCAATGGAAAATAATAACCAATGAAATCGATAACAATTAGGAATTAAAACTACAGATTTAAGACTAAAATTTCAGTGAGCTTTTAGGTTAACAAGTAACAAATAATTTTAATTCTGAGTCAATTATGCTTTTATACATGAACTAATATTTATAAATAGCTCTTTTCTTGTTACAATTCGCTTCTCTAGATATTTACAACAATTTTTTAAAATTCTTTTACCGATTAGCAGAGAAGTGATGGATATATTTATCTATTTGTTGCCAAGACACTTTGCATTACAATGGATGAGGGATGATTATCCCCTCAGTATTTCCTTTGTATTCCTACCTTAATATTGATGTTTTCTCTCCTTTCATGGCGCTTGTGAACAATCAGGACGTAACTTGTATAAAAAGCCCCTTTCTAAGAAGATAAACAAGAAGCAACCGAGATGTAAACAGCCCAAGAAAGCTAGACGTCATCATGGTGAGATAATAGGAAATTTTTTTTTTCAGCTTTATACGACGCTAGGTACTAATAATTATCCTACTTTTTGTATCTATATTGAAACTCCTGAGTTATGAATTATTAGTTATTTCATAACTCAGAACCACTTTATATCTCGTGTGCACTAGATAGTTTTCTATGAAAAATCATAGAAAACTATTGAGGGATAACTATAATGCACTTCTTGCCGTATATCATTTTCTATAATTTAAACATAGAAACTACTTCATAACTGAGGTGCATTTCATAACTCAGGTCCTTCGTTACTCGAGTGCTTCATGACTCTGGAATTGTACTGTACTTTTAAAACTGAAAAGAAATAAACATTAACTGCGCTCAAAGAATTTCAATTAATTTATTCAGTTGAAAATTATTGTTTTATACCAAGTCGTGCATAATTTGATGTGAAATCAAAACTTCTACCTATTACAGCAACCGAAATTCGCGCAGAGGAGAAGTCCCGAGGTGGAATGAGCTATGAAGTTATTATGTCGGACGCTGTGACCGAAAGAGCTCCATCTCTACCCACTTCTGCAGCGACTTCCCCGACATCTCCCACTGGTAACAAGGGACCCATCACCCACCAGGTTATCAATGAGAAACTAGAGCAGGCGCAACTTAGGAGGAAGGTGAGACACGTTAAAAGTCATAATTTTATTTCAATTTTTTTTTCAACAAAAATGCAGCGTGAAACGGCCGATCTAAGTAGACATACCAAACACGTACGTTTATTAAGTCGTAGCGCTTTTTTTTTATGTCCTCCGAATGAAATGGGCTTATGCATTTTTGTTGAAAAAAACCGCCCCGTGTGAAAAACGCCTAGAAGATAGAAGAGAGGTAGATAAACTTCTTCCATTTACCGAATCGCAATTTTTTTCTCTTCCTTGTTGATCAGCTGATATTCAGAAGAGTTTTTGTGTACTTTTACTTTTCCTTCTTAAGAACTGGCTATGAGAAAGATAAAGCTGTGAAAAATGAAATCTGATAGCTTGGTTTAAACTTTAAAGAGACATTTTTGTTGACAGAGTTTCGAGGCATGGCGCGCCGCCTCCGTCAATGATCGCATGAACCGCTTGGACGAGGCTGCCAAGAAGCGTCACTCACAGCACGAGGAGTTCAGTAACCTGACTATGGTTCAGCTGGAGAACAAGCTAGACGCCTCTTCAGCCAACAGAGAGCTGCATCTTGATGCCGTGAAGGCAAAAGCTGCTAAGCACGTGAGTCTTGCTAACAAAAGTCAGAGGCAAATGAAATATAGGGGAAATTAAAATTCTTATATTTTTTACTTTTTTGAACTTCAAATTTCAATAAATTGAAATTATGGAAACTAGGAAAAATTAAAATACTCCATTTTGAACTTCAAAAATGAAATACATAAATCAATTCTGTTTTTCCCACTGAATACTTGATTTTAGCATTTGTTTGTTACTTTCACAGTTGCAGAATGTAGACTTAGTTCGTAACAATAAGGATGAACAGCTGGACAAACTGAAGGAAGACATCGAGGTGAAACTCAGCACTGCCCAGGAAAACAGAGATGATCACTTCAGAACACTCATGGCTAAGCTTCATGTGAGGAATGAAACAGATTAAACCTTACAGTAGAGCTCCTCTGTAGTGGACTACTCTATAATTGACTCCTCTTTTGTGAACTCCTCTGTAGTTGACTCCTCTATAGTGGACTCCTCTTTTGTGAACTCTTCTGTAGTTGGCTCTTCTATAGTGGGCTCCTCTATAGTGAACTCCTCTATAGTGGACTCCTCTATAGTGAATGTGGATTCCTGAGTAAGAGTACAATCCTGTATAGTGAAGAAATGTCCTTCAGTCTGCCTTAAAATGGCATTAGTTTTCTAAAACTAATGCCATTTATGGCAGACTAAAGAAAATTTGTTCACTATTCAGGGTGCATTCCTTAACCAGAGCTCTACGAGTCTACATACATTATCTGTAGAGGAGTCCACTAAAGAAGAGTCCACTATAGAAGAGTCAACTATAGAGGAGTCAACTATAGAGGAGTCAACTATAGAAGAGTCCACTATAGAACAGTTATACTGTAATAGAAAGCAAAAACTTATTTTACGAGAATCGCATGCAAGTCTGTGACTGACATCTTTAACTGCGTTCATTCTTGCAGTCTTCAAATTATTACTTCGTATAGAGAAATCTATTACAATGAAAAATTAGCCTTGAATATTATAAATATAAATCATGCATGGCACACCTGATTAATCAAAGAATTTTCCAATATTTATATTTAACATCTAAGTATTTAACTCATCATAATCATTAAATAAGAATATGGTGCTCCCCAGGCTCACGAGGCTAACATTCAGCGAGTGCGGGAGAGCAACGAGATCGCCACCCTAGAACTGTCAGAACGCATCAACATGAAGCTGGAGTTGGCCAATGAGAACAGGATGGCCGAGATGGAGAGGAAACTGGCTAGCCTCAGGCAACATGTGAGAAAAGACACGAGTAGCAATAAAATCTAAATTGAATTTGTTATCTATATGTGTGTGAAATTGATATTTCACTGCATTAATTGCAATCAAATATGTACATTTTTTTTTATACGGGTAGTGAATCTTAGATAGTGAATCCTTATTATTCCATTAATGTATGAAAAATATGCTTACAATAGTTTCTCTTGCAAATTTTGCAAAAACAATAAATTCCCATATGCTTACATATTATTTTCTTTTAGTTTTTTTTTTGTCGCAATATTTTTTTTTGCAGAATTTAAGTTGTCGGTTTTAGCGTTTTCATGATTCTCTGTTTGTTTCCTTTTGTGTTTTCTAAGTTGTTGCCTCTTTCTTTTTTAAGTTCTTGAGGTGTGAGGAAGTGAAAGAGGCTAAGAATAAGAGGTCAGAGGGTGAGGAAGATAAGGCACAAACCAAGATGCTAATTGAGGAGTGTGAGGCTGTCATAGAACAGCTCAAAGAGGATGAGGCTCAGAAAGACACTCCTGATGGACGTCTCAACTAGAGATGTTTGCAAAGGTTCGCTAACAAGTTGACTTTTGACACCAGAAATGTGTTTTCTAAATTCTAAAGTAGAAAATGTTTTAGGGGTGACTTTGGTATTTAGGGATAGAGAGCGGGGTATCCCTGCATTCAGAATATCGTTAAGATTTAACAAATTTATTTCTGGTCTCAAAAGATAACTTAGAATATCATAATAGTTGAATGGAGCTAAAAAGTGTATTCCTGGAGTGATCCCTCCTTTAATATTAAATTTATTATTTGTTTTCAATTTCTTTATATGTTATTGATATGATTTTTAGTTTGCATGTACTTTACGTTTCTGATGGTGTTTTTTTCAAACACTTTAAGTCTTCAGAAAAGAGAGTTTGATGAAGTTACATAACCAGATATATGTTAGCTTCAGTCCAATTTGATCTTTGATTTAACACCTACAGAGTACCTAGATTTTGTACCTATCTTCAATAGGCAGGAATGTTAATATTTCAAACTAATAGTTCTTTTCCCTATTTCAGGATGAACGAGCCGAGTCAGTACGCGCCAAGAAGCAACAAAGGATGACAGTTTCATGCGAAGGAGCCATTACTTTCAGTGGATAGGCACAGCTGAAGAAGAGGCGATATTTATCAACTATCCAATCTTTATATCAAAACTCCAAACCTTTCAATTAATCTAGTATCTTTTATTTTAGTTTATTGAGCGCTACTCACGTTGTTAACGAATAACCAGAGCGTCATATATAGTCATCATGCTTTCATATCGAAACAACTCTGTCACCTATTTTCTTCGTTCAAAATTCAACTCGATAAATTCAAAGATGTTCTCCAAATATATATTTCTATAAATACTCGTGTCAAATAATTGATTATCAAAAGTAAATTAATTAGAACAATAAAAACACTTTAGAGTGGTATAGATTCAAAGATGTATTAACGCCAGAGTGGAATTCATGAACTTTTCTCTCTATTAGGGTAGGATTTTCCTAAAATCCTCGTGAATGAGTTTGATGGAATCCTTCTATGTCTATAACTTGTTTCCCAAGAAGAAACTGTTCGCGAATTCTTCGCTGATTACTGTAGATTAACATTATGGAATTGAAGCATTATTTGGTGACTTTAATCAATAAGAATAAAATTTTGATAAAGTAATGTTTAGATGTAAGATAGTGTACTCTACTCGTGGTGGCCCATCACCACTTTATCTTAAACGTCAGTCCAACTCAGAAATGTATTCCTAGAGAGCTTTTCGTGTCAAATGATCATGTCTTTTTGCCTCCTTTGCTCTGTCAATAAGCAGCGTGTGTTAGTGTAGTGGGTGGTGCGACAGGCTTTTCAAAATGATTTACATTCTCTAATGAGTTGAGGCGCGACGTGACACAGCTATAGCTAGGACAGACAGACTTTATTCGAACGAAATCAAACCTGATAACCAATGTGATATTCGGTTTAATTTAAGAGAGGTGTAGTCATTTGAATATATTAAGCCTTATTTGAGAATGAATGGCTTCTATCTTATTTAATGCGCCGTTGGTTACTACACTTTAAAAATATCTTTTAAGACAGGCTCTGAACCTAATTTCCTCGAGTGGCACACATGTGTTCCATGTGAAGCAAAATAACGGAATCAACTGTTAAGCTCATTCCTTGTGACTTACTTCCTATCATTTCTTACTATTTATTACATCTGTTTAAATGTTTATGTTAATTAACAGAAGTGGCTCTTTAAGTTAGAATATTGTTTAGTGCAGGTGCGGTTTGGATGGAAATGGTCATTTATTCTAGTAATAATATGTGTAGTGCTTCATTAAAATTAAATCTGGTGATGATTGTTTCCTTTCCTAATTCCGCTTCAATTCATTTATTCTTGTAGTTCTCTTGGAGCTGAGATTAGCTCTACAACAGCCTGTGATTGTTGTTGTGCAGTTTTCTATAAGAACGGATAACGATTCATGATAATAAGAGAATACTGATTAAATAAAACAAAATGAAGTATGTGGAACGCAGGAAAAAGAAATTACCGGATATGAGACGAAAAGCTATTAAAACTATCAAATAACTAGAAAATCCGTTATCCGTTTGGTCAGCATTTACTTTATGTATTATTTCTCCAATTATATATTAATAAATGCTTAAACTCTTCAATATGCTTAGATCTTCAGTTTTTATTGATAAATCGTGATCTATTTTACACCGAAAAAATTTCCTATTTGGTAATACATAGTCTGATCGCAAGTTGTTTAAAATGCGGAGAAGATTCCCTATTGCCTAGATAGTGTAAATCGGCAAATGGAGCGGAACACATACACTATACTTAACCCCTCGTCACTTACAATTTATTATTTACATATACAGTAGAAATCCTTTATAGTGAACTTCAACTAGTTCACTGTAGAAGATTTAGGCTACTACATAGGATTTGAGAGTTGAATAGAAAACTGGTCTTTTCATGGCAGACTACGAAAAATATTTTATATAATTCATTATATGACGTACTTCATTTCTAAT
Source organism: Caprella mutica (assembly GCA_947561585.1). Classification (NCBI taxonomy): domain Eukaryota; kingdom Metazoa; phylum Arthropoda; class Malacostraca; order Amphipoda; family Caprellidae; genus Caprella; species Caprella mutica. Next base: position 103,598 of record CANNZV010000696.1, on the reverse strand, counting down.
GACTCTAAAAAACAGGATGATTCACTACACATGACTGCATTATAGAGGAATTGTACTGGTAGAACTTCGCTCTCATGGAATATAACTAATTTACATAGAAAACTTACGCCAATTTGTGGCAGACTAAACTAAATATGTTCACTATAGAGGTGAGTTAATTCTTATACAAGGGTTTACCAATCAGGATGACTCACTATACAGGAGTTCAGTATAGAGGAATTCTACTGTACTTACATAGGTAATGGTATTACATAATTCTTTATTCAGATTAACTGAAAATAATAATCAATATTCTACATCTATACTATAATGAGACGTCCGTCTGTCCGTGTGTCACAAAATAGGTTAAACAGTCATTCTATCAACAGCGCCTCATAAAGTTGTTGTAAATAAGAGAAAAATCAAAGAAACAGTAATAGAAAAGATAAACTAATAATTTGCTGCAGTATCATTGATACGGGGGGCACACTAGAATTATTAATTGGAAATCGAAGACCTTCGATTCTAAAGAGTAAAAAATATCATTTTTGATAAATTAAATATATTAATATGTATACATAAGTATGCATTTGAATATAATCTTAAACCCATTATATTAATTGAACACTCTATGAATGAATAACAGGTACTGTACTAGCAAATATACCTAATTAACTTACTAACTAAATATATTTTTGTGTAAATTGACTAGGTTCAAAGTTTCACATATTATATCGTAAAAAAAAATTGTATTATAATTCTATTTAACTTTTTATTTAGACTGGTATCCATGATACATCAAGGTATCATGGATACCCATTAAAAAATAATAATTAATTATTCATCGAAGTAAATCAAATAAAACTAATTTAAACAAAGATATGCAGCAGGAATAACATTAGAGAAATTTATTACAGTTATAAAATAAAAAGTCATAAAAATTTAAATAGACAAGTTTTTCACAAACCGTAAAAGATAACGCCATTTTCTAACAATAGACAACATTTAAATGATAACATTTTAATAATGAAATAAAGGAAAGCTCCTTAATATTCTCTTTTTAATTAGCCCTGTGTAGCTACTCTATGTGTTTATTGGTTTCCCTTTCATTTACAAATTAAAAGTGCCAGTTGGCTGAACATCCTCAATAATATGGACACTGTTGGTAGTTCAATTTATGTAATAATTATTATCCCTGACTCCGCTTTTACTCCAATATTTTCAACTGAATAAAGTAAAATTTATTTTAGTTATTGAAACACTTTTATTTTAGTAGAGATTGATGATTTATCTTATGTTTATATTAATAATGAACTGTCAGAGAAAAGAGTCACTATGATGATGTACTTTCAGAGAATAGAGTCACTATGATGATGTACTATCAGAGAAAAGAGTCACTGTGATGATGTACTATCAGAGAAAAGAGTCACTGTGATGATGTACTATCAGAGAAAAGAGTCACTGTGATGATGTACTATCAGAGAAAAGAGTCACTGTGATGATGTACTATCAGAGAAAAGAGTCACTGTGATGATGTACTAACAGAGAAAAGAGTCATTGTGATGATGTACTATCAGAGGAAAGAGTCACTATGATGATGTACTATCAGAGAATAGAGTCACTATGATGATGTACTATCAGAGAAAAGAGTCATTGTGATGATGTACTATCAGAGAAAAGAGTCACTATGATGATGTACTATCAGAGAATAGAGTCACTATGATGATGTACTATCAGAGAAAAGAGTCATTGTGATGATGTACTATCAGAGAAGAGAGTCACTGTGATGATGTACTATCAGAGAAAAGAGTCATTGTGATGATGTACTATCAGAGAAAAGAGTCACTGTGATGATGTACTATCAGAGAAAAGAGTCACTGTGATGATGTACTATCAGAGAAAAGAGTCACTATGATGATGTACTATCAGATAAAAGAGTCACTGTGATGATATACTATCAGAGAAAAGAGTCACTGTGATGATGTACTATCAGAGAAAAGAGTCACTGTGTTGATGTACCATCAGAGAAAAGAATCACTGTGATGATGTACTAACAGAGAAAAGAGTCACTGTGATGATGTACTATCAGAGAAAAGAGTCACTGTGTTGATGTACTATCAGAGAAAAGAGTCACTGTGATGATGTACTATCAGAGAAAAGAGTCACTGTGATGATGTACTATCAGAGAAAAGAGTCACTGTGATGATGTACTATCAGAGAAAAGAGTCACTGTGATGATGTACTATCAGAGAAAAGAATCACTGTGATGATGTACTATCAGAGAAAAGAGTCACTGTGATGATGTACTATCAGAGAAAAGAGTCACTGTGATGATGTACTATCAGAGAAAAGAGTCACTGTGATGATGTACTAACAGAGAAAAGAGTCATTGTGTTGATGTACTATTAGAGAAAAGAGTCACTGTGATGATGTACTATCAGAGAAAAGAGTCACTGTGTTGATGTACTATCAGAGAAAAGAGTCACTGTGATGATGTACTATCAGAGAAAAGACTCATTGTGATGATGTACTATCAGAGAAAAGAGTCACTGTGTTGATGTACTATCAGAGAAAAGAGTCACTGTGATGATGTACTATCAGAGGTAAGAGTCACTGTGATGATGTACTATCAGAGAAAAGAGTCACTGTGATGATGTACTATCAGAGGAAAGAGTCACTGTGATGATGTACTATCAGAGGAAAGAGTCACTGTGATGATGTACTATCAGAGAAAAGAGTCACTGTGATGATGTACTATCAGAGAAAAGAATCACTGTGATGATGTACTATCAGAGAAAAGAGTCACTGTGATGATGTACCATCAGAGAAAAGAGTCATTGTGATGATGTATTATCAGAGAAGAGAGTCACTGTGATGATGTACTATCAGAGAAAAGAGTCATTGTGATGATGTACTATCAGAGAAAAGAGTCACTGTGATGATGTACTATCAGAGAAAAGAGTCACTGTGTTGATGTACTATCAGAGAAAAGAGTCACTGTGATGATGTACTATCAGAGGTAAGAGTCACTGTGATGATGTACTATCAGAGAAAAGAGTCACTGTGTTGATGTACTATCAGAGGAAAGAGTCACTGTGATGATGTACTATCAGAGGAAAGAGTCACTGTGATGATGTACTATCAGAGAAAAGAGTCACTGTGATGATGTACTATCAGAGAAAAGAATCACTGTGATGATGTACTATCAGAGAAAAGAGTCACTGTGATGATGTACCATCAGAGAAAAGAGTCATTGTGATGATGTACTATCAGAGAAGAGAGTCACTGTGATGATGTACTATCAGAGAAAAGAGTCATTGTGATGATGTACTATCAGAGAAAAGAGTCACTGTGATGATGTACTATCAGAGAAAAGAGTCACTGTGTTGATGTACTATCAGAGAAAAGAGTCACTGTGATGATGTACTATCAGAGGTAAGAGTCACTGTGATGATGTACTATCAGAGAAAAGAGTCACTGTGTTGATGTACTATCAGAGGAAAGAGTCACTGTGTTGATGTACTATCAGAGGTAAGAGTCACTGTGTTGATGTACTATCAGAGAAAAGAGTCACTGTGTTGATGTACTATCAGAGAAAAGAGTCACTGTGATGATGTTAATTTTACAAATCACAGTTTTCTAATTTTCTGTTAGATTCAAATCTTACAAATTTGCCATCGTGTGCTTAAACCTATTTCAAAAATATCTACAAACATTACAATTAGTGAAGTTTCTTTTTGGAAATGTGATATTAGTGAACTGTTAAAAAGTCAACACTTTTCGTTAAGTGTATACTGTATACATACATATTATTCACTATTAAATTTAATGTACATACTTTAGAGGTTCTGTTCAGTCAAAAACATACTTTTGCTATTAATTTTATATATTAAATCATGTATTAAACATTAATGGCAGCTGTACATAGAATAGAAAAACGTTAATGGCAGCTGTACATAGAATAGAAAAACGTTAATGGCAGCTGTACATAGAATAGAAAAACGTTAATGGTAGCTGTACATAGAATAGAAAAACGTTAATGGCAGCTGTACATAGAATAGAAAAACGTTAATGGTAGCTGTACATAGAATAGAAAAACGTTAATGGCAGCTGTACATAGAATAGAAAAACGTTAATGGCAGCTGTACATAGAATACAAAAACGGTAATGGCAGCTGTACATAGAATAGAAAAACGTTAATGGCAGCTGTACATAGAATAGAAAAACGTTAATGGTAGCTGTACATAGAATAGAAAAACGTTAATGGCAGCTGTACATAGAATAGAAAAACGTTAATGGCAGCTGTACATAGAATAGAAAAACGTTAATGGCAGCTGTACATAGAATAGAAGAACGTTAATGGCAGCTGTACATAGAATAGAAAAACGTTAATGGCAGCTGTACATAGAAAAGAAAAACGTTAACGACAGCTGTACATAGAATAGAAAAACGTTAATGGCAGCTGTACATAGAATAGAAAAACGTTAATGGCAGCTGTACATAGAATAGAAAAACGTTAATGGCAGCTGTACATAGAATAGAAAAACGTTAATGGCAGCTGTACATAAAAACAAAAAATGTTAACGGCAGCTGTACATAGGAAAGAAAAACGTTAACGACAGCTGTACATAGAATAGAAAAACGTTAATGGCAGCTGTACATAGAATAGAAAAACGTTAATGGCAGCTGTACATAGAAAAGAAAAACGTTAACGACAGCTGTACATAGAATAGAAAAACGTTAATGGCAGCTGTACATAGAATAGAAAAACGTTAATGGCAGCTGTACATAGAATAGAAAAACGTTAACGGCAGCTGTACATAGAATAGAAAAACGTTAATGGCAGATGTACATAGAATAGAAAAACGTTAATGGTAGCTGTACATAGAATAGAAAAACGTTAATGGCAGCTGTACATAGAATAGAAAAACGTTAACGGCAGCTGTACATACACACAGAGAAAGGATTAGTTGAATCAAATCATATTTGATTTGTTTTGACTAAATTTTATGGTTTATCTGTGCGCCTACCTACGTGGTGAGTTGCAGGTACTATTTAATATGAGTTAAATTGACGTTGGTTAAAACAACACATATGTGAGTTGATTATTTTTAATTCCCAATGGTCACAACAACTACCTGAGATAGTCAAAACTGCTCGAGATGGTTGAACCAATTATATTTAATGGTTAAAACAACTACAGAACAAGGTTACATCAACTACTTGTGTATGTTTCTCCAATCACTCCTATGTGTTATACCAACTACTCGTGTAGGTTATACCAACTACTCGTGTAGGTTATACCAACTACTCGTGTAGGTTATACCAACTGCTTGTGTAGGTTATACCAACTGCTTGTGTAGGTTATAACAACTACTCGTGTAGGTTATACCAACTACTCGTGTAGGTTACATTAACTAAAAGTATAGGTGATATCAACTACTCATGTAGGTTATATCAACTACTCGTGTTGGTTATATCAACTACTTGTGTAGGTTATACCAACTACTCGTGTAGGTTATACTAACTACTCGTGTAGGTTATACCAACTTCTCGTGTAGGTTATACTAACTACTCGTGTAGGTTATACCAACTACTCGTATAGGTGATATCAACTACTTGTGTAGGTTATATCAACTACTCGGTTAGGTTATATCAACTACTCGTGTTGGTTATATCAACTACTCGTGTAGGTTATATCATCTTTTCGTGTTGGTTATATCAACTACTTGTAAACTAAGTAAATGTATATCAACTATTATAGTGTAGGTTGAAATATCGGTCTGGTTAGCTGTAGCCAGACTTTTTACAAGACTTTTTCAGTCACTATATTTACTCTATTAAATTATAATCTCGAGTTAGGTCCCGGTATCAATTAGATTAGACTATTTATTTTCTAGGACCAAATCTAACATGTTCACATCTATTTTCTACTTTTGCTTCTGTGATATGCATACTATTTTAATTTTAAAAAATAATTGATTACCTAGACCTATCCTTGCTTTTTGAAATGTTTTCGATCCTATGAATTGATATATGGTTATCAGTTGTAAATTAATAGTTAGATTGAATAAGTAATCTCATCAGGTCAGTTTATAAATAAGTAGTTAGATGACATAAATAACTTTACGTAGTGATAAATAGGTAGGCTAGATGAATTAATTAACCAGGCTAGATTAAAAAAGTTGATAAATCTTTGATATGCTGCAATTGTACTATAACTTAATGAATAATAAATTAATGATAAAGCCTTTATCTTCTAAACCATATTTTAGTGCAATTCATCTTACTCATAGGCACTGATATTGAAATATGCTAATAGAATTACCAAGGTCAAATTGAAAACGAAATGTAAACATTTAAGTTTTAGATTTATTATTTAGAAGTACAATTTGAATTCTCGTCACTTTCTTTCACGACTGTAGGTTGCCAATTCCTGAAATAAGAGATTCGTATATTAATATATATTGAATAGAAATTCACAGTATCGTTCATATACATTATCAATAACATCACCTACTCTTTTTCCTTTTGTGATGAGATAGCGACAGCTTAAATATTCTTTTCATGTCTGGAATCCCTAAAAGCATATAAAAAAGTAAGAGTTAATCATATTGTAAATACATATTTAAAAATCATCTAATATTTTCAAATACTTACTTTGACCTAGCATAATTGTTCCTGAACCATTCAAAGGAATTGAAGAGGACTCCGATAGTTGATGACGTTGATCTACTTCATCAATTCTTCATCAAGATCTGAAAGTAGATTCAGAAAATATAGAAAACCATATATTAATAAAGAAATGAAAAGAATTATTAACTGAGAATTCTTTCATATAGGTAAATTATTTATATAAAATGTTAAACTAATTATAAATCTTCAGATGCAGTATAAATTTAGCTCTAATAAATGCAATGGATTTTTCTAGCTAATCCTCATAATTTTGTTCATTATACACTCATAATGTAGACTTTCTTTAAATACCAAGAAAGTATAATATATCAAAAGGCTCACCTCTGGTTGGAGTGTACTTACCCTGCTAAATTCCTGGACGGTGTTCTCCTCCGACTACCTCCCTGGATGGAGTTCTCCCAGTCATAGAAAACTAGAGTCAAGTAGGTAAATTGCGGCACTTTAACTAACTGCGGTCTCTTATCTCAGAAACATTAATAACCATCATGACTTCAAGGCACTCGTGAAATGAATAGAACCTATCATAAATTGAGCTTAAATTATGATGTTCAACAATTCAGTATATAGCTAAACTAATTTCAGAATGATTTTGAGACTCTCTTAATAGGGTCACAATTAGAAATTAAAGAACCGAATTTGGCTGTGTAACCCTACCTATAGGTACACCAACTAGTTTTAAAATATATAGATTATCAGACCACTTTACTTGAGATACTAGGATAAATTCCGAAATATCGGACGGCTCCACATTTTCGGTCGCGTAAGAAAAGCTATATTAAATTAACTTTTATTTTAATTAGCTATTAGGTAGCTATATACTACATTTCATACGTGACCGAAAATTTGAAATCGCCTGATAATTTGGAACTTACCCTATTCTGAGGACAGCGCAGTAACTGCCTAGCCTATGTAGAAGGGGTGTAGGTCATAGCCCCCCCGGTCATGAGCCCCCCCCCCCCGGTCAAGAGCCCCCCCCCGGTCATGAGCCCCCCCGGTCACGAGCCCCCCTGTTTTTAAATCCATATTTACCTATACTATTTAATCCTTATTGACACTTTTGTAGTTCATTACTGAATAAACATAAAATAAATGTATATCGGGGGGCGTGCCGCCCCCGAACCCCCCTGCCAGGTCATTGAACAGTCATGAAGTGTGCAGTACAACAAACTAGCGGATACAACAAACTACATTAGTAACTCTCAGTTATTTCTATCTAAGTAATTCTTCATTTGTTTATAACTAGGAAAATAAGGATTGAAAAAACAGGGAGGGGGGGGGGACTCGTGACCGATAGGGCTCATGACCTAGGGGGGCTCATGATCGGGGGGGGGGGGGGGCTCGTGACCGGGGGGGCTCGTGACCGGAGGGGGCTCATGATCGGGGGGAGGGGGGGCTCGTGACCGGGGGGCTCATGACCGGGGGGCTCTTGACCGTACCCCATGTAGAAGGTATTGACACTGAAAAAAAAACAGCTAGGTAGGTATGATGCTTAAGTTAACATATAATAATCTAGGAAAATTAGTTTGGATATCAGTTTACAAACTGGAAGGCAGTAATCAAAATTTATTATTATAAAAGTTATATACTGATAATCAGCTCTTCAAATAACTACCTATATAAAGCCACCAAACTATCAATCACCAATATTTTAGAATATTTAGGCAGATATTTATCAATTTATTAATGGAATTAATTAATAATTAATAATCGATCGGCAGCGATAATACTATTTAATGCATATAACGCTATTGTTTGCACTTAAACTAAAATGGTATTGAGGAGCGTTCACATTCAACACGTAACACACTTGAAACAAGATTTGAACTGAAAAGTGTTATGCGAATAAATTAGCTTTGAGGAAAGCATAAGTTGCCACTTACTCATTTGATTGAACTCACATCTAAACTTTAAAAAAAAGTAGCACTAACTCTCATAGTAAGTTAATTTATACACCAGATAAATAAGATTAACAGTCTTTGTGGGTTACATTATCACACTATGTCATAGTTGTTTTAACTCACACCTAAACTTACAAAAATGTAGCGCCAACTCTCATAGTAAGTTAATTCATACACTGCAGAATACACTGGATTAACAGTCTTTGTGGGTTACTATAACACACTATGTCATAGTTGATTTAACTCGCACCTAAAATTTAAAAAGTAGCATCAACTCTCATAGTAAGTTAATTCATACACCAGATACATTGAAATGACAATCTTTGTGAGTTACTTCAACACACTATGTCCTAGTTGTTTTAACATATGTCTAAACTCCCAAAATGTAACTCCAACTCTCATAGTAAGTTGATTCAATCCATAAAATGATTTGAATTAACTATGTTTGGTGACACACACGTCATAGTTGTTTTGACACACATGAAAACATGATTATAGTCAAACCAACTCACGTAATAAATTGATTCAAAGCATAAATTGTTGACCCATTAAATATGAGTAAACTTTTTTCTCTGTGTAGAATAGAAAAACGGGATCTTTTTTGGAATTAGGGCACATTGAATAAATAAGAATAAACAGATACAGGTATCATATATACAAGGTTAAGTTAAGGATTAGTACGAATACAATTAAAAAAACATAAAAATTAATTATTTATTGGATAAAAGTCTGCAATGTCTTGAAATTCTCTGAATGATTAACTGTTAAATGCTTGTAATTTTGTGACAAAGATTGTATTCCACTGTATGATCTCCACATGTAAATATTTCTTTCTTGTAAATATTTCACTACTTCTTCTTTTGTATGCACTTTTCTTGCTAGTTCAAATATTGTTTGCATGTTGATGGTTTAAACAGACGGATAATTTATTTAGCATTCTCAATCAATATGTCGTAGCCTTGTATATATGATACCTGTATCTGTTTATTCTTTGCAAACTAATCGGCCAATACAATGTGCCCTAATTCCAAAAAAGATCCGAAAAACGTTAATGGCAGCTGTACATAAAAACAAAAAATGTTAACGGCAGCTGTACATTGGAAAGAAAAACGTTAACAAATCCCTTTTAGTGAGCAAACGTGCGAGTTTATTGAAGTTTTACCAAACAGACGGAAAAGTGACTAAATTTTTAACATAGTTTTACTATTCCTAATTATTCACACTAGTATGTACAGTCAAAATAGGTACAAGACAAACGTTATTTTAAAAACTGTTAACGGTTGAACGTTCACGACTGTCGCGTCATCTCCTGCATCTATTTTGATTTAAATTGATTAATCTACATATATATTATTTTAATGAATTAAGTTAAACTATTTCATATGGATATACAAAAAAATTATTGAACTGTTTATTAAATTTTTGAAGTAGATTCGATAATTTGGGTGTACCATTTAAATTTAATTCATTTAAATGGGGAGACCTAAAGAGGTATTATATACTGAATACATTTTGTAATGAAGATATTAGTAATTGCTATTATAAACAACTAAATTCATGTTTTCAATAAATTATAAAGTTGGAAAATAATTACATAATATGAATTTATTCTATTTCAAAGAATGACTTAAATATTTGTTCATTTTGACCTTTTCGTAACCTTGACCTTTTACCTGGTCACTCCCAAAATATAAATAAATGGTTCCTGAATAATGACCAGTCGTCCAACAAAATTTCAGACAATTTAATTGAATACTTTTTTAGTTATGCGAATAACAAGACGATAAGTAAATCCCACCAAAACATAACTTTCTGCAATTTTTGCGAAATTATATTCCATGAAAATTATCTGAATATTTTTTTCCAGTACTTTCAATTAAAATATAAGTTATATAATAATAACTATATGTATCTGATTACATGTTCAAAATAACGGAACTATACATACAATAACAATATTGACACGAACACACAGACACGAACTACACGCACACACACAGACACAAACTACACGCACACACACAGACACAAACTACACGCACACACACAGACACAAACTACACGCACACACACAGACACAAACAACACACACACACACAGACACAAACAACACGCACACAAAAAGATACAAACCTTAAAAAGTTTATAGTTTTATTAATATTATCATTATCAACTACACACAAACACAAAGATACACATACACAATCTACACGCACACACAAAATGCAAACTGCACGTACACCAAAGTTACACGTACACACAAAGATACACGCACACAAACTTCACGCACTAAGATACAAACTACATGCACACACAAAGATACACACGCACTATGAGTTACAAACAAACACATACACACCCAAAGTCAAAGATACACACACTAAGAGATACAAACTACACGCACACGCAAAGATAAATCACACACACCGAAGAGATACAAACAAACACATACACACACAATGTGTTTATTTCTAGCGAGTACGTTCATTTGCACTCAAATTTACTTTCATGCTGGCGCCGTATTTTTTGTTCCTTTAAATTTCACCTCAGATGGATATCTAAATAAGATATTAGGAATTTATTATGACAGTTCATATATATTAAATGACAAGGTATTACATAATAAAATATATCTTGTATGTTGTGAGCGAATATATTGAATTTTTGGTAACATTTCTCTTATATAATAGTTACGAATAGTGTACCTAAATTAATTATTTTTCAGGCTCTTTCATTCATTCAAATTTGTTTTATATTTAAAAGGAATACATTTCAATGAAGATTAATATAATGTTTAAAGGGTATACACAAATATATAGGTATACTAATAACTTTTTAATCAATAGAAAAGTTATAAATTTAGGTTATTGCAATAGCATCACGTAAAATATTAGTTATTGTTGATATAAACTATAAATTACTTTATATTATATTCATTTCAATATTATTCTTATATATGTACATATGTCACACACCTAGTTCTTCTTTTGTTTATGTTACTTCAAATGGAATATATATATATTATTTACTTGTGTTATATCATTAATAATATTCATTAATGCTCACAAGGTATTATTTATATAAGTTATCACTCTTAATAAAAAATGATAACCAGCGTCCTTCAGGCGTCAGTGTAGCTGTAACTCTTGAGAGTAAGTTGTGCGGAATAAATCTTCTTGTGAACGATATTGTTTACTTCTCCGTCTCATTGATATATAGTATTACGCAGTATGGCCACTCAAACATCAACAGGTTATGGGCCCAGAGGAAGGCTATACTTCAATGGAGACGATGAGAAGTATGATTTATGGGAAGTGAAGTTTATTTCCTATTTGAGACTTCAAAAACTTCATAAGGCGCTAGCAGATGACTACGCAGGAGAAGACTCGGCTGATATGAATGCCAGTATTTTCGCCGAACTTGTACAAGTGCTCGACGATAAAAGTCTATCACTTATCATGAAGGATGCAAAAGATGATGGACGATCAGCCATCAAGATTTTGCGAGATCACTACAAAGGTAAGAGCAAACCGAGAATAATTGCTCTTTATACTGAACTTACTACCCTCAAGAAGGCAGACGGTGAGACAGCAACAGATTATCTCATTCGAGCAGAGAAGGCGTCTTCTTCTCTTGAAAGTGCTGGAGAGACAATAAGTGACAGTTTGCTGGTAGCAATGGCTCTAAAAGGACTTCCATCTAGTTATTCGGCATTTGCTACAGTTATTACACAGAAAGACAAGGAGGTCAAATTTATGGAATTCAAGAGCGCGCTGAAAAGTTTCGATGAAACTGAAAAGTCACGATGTGAGGCAACATCTTCAGACAACGTCCTGAAAAGTGAGGATAGCCGTGTCAACAGTATTAAGTGCTTCAATTGTGGCAGAATTGGGCATAAGAAATCACAGTGCCGAGTAAATGTGAGGTCAAGTTACTCAGGTAATAATGTAAATAAGAACAATAATCAAAATAAGTGGTGTAGTAATTGCCGCATTAAATCTCACAATACTAATGAATGTAGGAAGAATAGTTTTAACTCTTCTAAAATGAATTCTTGTAATGAAGAAAATAATGATGTTCATAATTTTGTAATGAAAACTGTTGTAACTAATGATAAGGTAAATGCATTTGAGAATACTAACATTAACTCTTTGCTTGTTGATTGCGGTGCAACCTCGCACATCATTCCTGATAAGAACAAATTTGTAAATTTTTATTCTGATTTCAACCCTGCTAACCATGTGATAGAATTAGCTGATGGCAGTAGGAAGAATAACTTAGTGCTAGGTAGAGGGGATGCCAAAGTAGGTATTACTGATGTTAGTGGAATCTCTCATGATGTTATTTTGAAGAATGCCCTGTGCGTTCCTACTTATAAGCAAAACATATTTTCTGTAGATGCAGCTACTAAGAATGGTAATTCTGTAATTTTTGGTAAAGATCATTCAGAATTAATTTCATGTAATGGCACTCAATTTGATATTGTTAACTCTGGTAATTTGTACTATTTAAATAATATCCAAAATAGTGAAGTTAAGTCTAAATCTCTTATGAAATGGCACAAAACAATGGGACATTGTAACATTAATGATTTATTAAAGTTAGAAAAAGTTGCTGAAGGAATTAGAATAAGTAGTAAGGATAAATTTGATTGCACTTCATGCATAAAGGGCAAGATGAATCAACATTTCAATCGTAAACCAGATGCAAAGGCTAAGAAAATTTTAGATTTAATTCATTGTGATTTGACAGGTTCAATTGACCCTATAGGTAAAGGTGGGTATAGGTATGGGATATCATTTGTCGATGATTTTTCAGGGGTAATTCATATGTATCTTTTGAAGAACAAAAATGATTCTGTAGAAGCCCTTGAACAATTTTTATCTGATATTGCACCTTTTGGAACCGTCAAATGCATGAGAACAGACAATGGTACAGAGTTCACTGGAGAGAAATTTAAATCTATCTTGCGTAGAAAATTCATTAGGCATGAATTTTCAGCACCTTATTCCCCCCACCAAAACGGGACAGTGGAGAGATCATGGCGTACAATCTTTGAAGCAGCAAGAAGCATGATAATTGAAGCAGGCTTATCGAAGACGCTTTGGCCCTATGCTGCTAAGTACGCTATGTATATCCGTAACAGATGTTACAGCCAGAGGCTTGGAATGACTCCTTACCAAGCATTCACAACAAAGAAACCAAAACTGGAGAAAATGAATGTATTTGGCGACAGATGCTTTGCATATACACAAATGAAGAAGAAGATGGATGACAGATGTGATGAAGGAATATTTGTTGGACTAGATTCAAGAAGTCCAGCATATCTTGTGTTCTTCCCATCGCAGAACCTGGTGAAGAAAGTGAGATGTGTCCAATTTCTCAATGAAGAAGAATTGCTTTCGAATAAAGAAGAGGATGGAGAACCAATGATGAAAAGCCCTCAACTCGAAAAGCCAGATGAAAAACACCAAGAAGAACAATCCAATTCCAACGATGAGAGAACATCAAGATACCCAGAAAGGAATAGAAGACCACCTAAATACATGGAAGACTATGTTAGTCATTCAATTGATTATTGTTACAGGATGGTTGATATCCCAAATAGCTACAAAGAGGCCTTATCTTCATATGATTCTTCCAAGTGGAATCAAGCTATGAATGAAGAATTTGATGCATTAAAATCAAGTGGCACTTATGAAGAAACCTCAGAACTCCCGACTGGAAAGACAGCAATAGGCAGTAGATGGGTATATTCCATAAAACTTGGAGCCGACGACGAAGAAAGATTCAAAGCTCGTCTGGTAGCTAAAGGCTATTCGCAGAAAGAAGGTATAGATTATCAGGAGACTTTTTCTCCTACGGCGAAGATAACTTCAATCAGAGTACTACTTCAACTTGCAGCTCAGAATGATTATGATGTACATCAGTTAGATGTAAAATCAGCCTATCTCAATGCTGATCTCGACACAGATATATATCTGGAGAAGCCAGAAGGATTTCAGACTAAACAGAAAAATGACAGCAGTAAAGTCTATTGGAAATTGAAGAAATCATTGTATGGTCTGAAACAAAGCGGAAGGAATTGGAACAACATGCTTCATAAATTTCTTGCGAAAGAAGGTTTCTGCCAGTCGCTTTCTGACCATTGTGTGTACTCAAAGCATGACGGAAAATCAATTGTAATTGTAATTATCTGGGTTGATGACATTATCGTTGCTTCGAATGATAATGTGATGATATTAGATATAAAAGATTCCCTTAAGAAAACATTTCAGATGAAAGACCTAGGTAGGATTGCTCATTTCTTAGGTATTGATTTTGAATTCTCTGATGGTTGTATTAGCATGAATCAAAGTAGATGTATTGAGAAGATGTTAAGGAGATTTGATATGATCGATTGCAAGGTCAAATCAATCCCATGTGACTTAAGTGTAACTAACATTAAAGATGATGACTCTAATTATCTAGAAGATGGTAGAATCTATAAAGAAATTGTAGGTAGTTTGATTTATTTGATGTCTTGTACCAGACCAGATTTATGTTACACTGTATCAATGTTATCACAATTTTTGCAGAAACCTACCTATGCTCATCTCAATATTGCTAAACATGTTCTTAGGTACTTGAAAGGAACAATGCATTATTGCTTAAACTTTCGTAAATCTAAGAATATTGATTTGTATGGATTTTCTGATTCTGATTGGGCATCGTCGGAGGATAGAAAAAGCATTTCAGGTTATTGCTTCAAATTAAATTCTGAAAGTGCATTAATTTCCTGGAAAAGCAAGAAGCAGCCAACCATTGCTCTCTCCTCCTGCGAAGCCGAATATGTTGCTATTACTGTTGCTATCCAAGAAGTAAAGTTTCTATCCCAATTGCTTAAAGATATGTCTATTAATGTTAAAACTCCTATCGAACTTCTAGTTGACAACCAGGGTGCCATTTCTCTTGCAAAGAACCCTGTGCATCATCAGCGATGCAAGCACATAGATATCAAATATCACTTTATTCGATCTGAAATTAAGGATGGAAATGTTACTTTGAATTATGTTCCTTCAGAACATAACTTGGCAGATATTTTCACTAAACCGATCACAAGATCTAAACTGTTTAAATTTAAAGAATCAATTGGATTCTAATAATCTTAATCTTAAGAAATTTATGTTTAAGGGGGTGTGTTGATATAAACTATAAATTACTTTATATTATATTCATTTCAATATTATTCTTATATATGTACATATGTCACACACCTAGTTCTTCTTTTGTTTATGTTACTTCAAATGGAATATATATATATTATTTACTTGTGTTATATCATTAATAATATTCATTAATGCTCACAAGGTATTATTTATATAAGTTATCACTCTTAATAAAAAATGATAACCAGCGTCCTTCAGGCGTCAGTGTAGCTGTAACTCTTGAGAGTAAGTTGTGCGGAATAAATCTTCTTGTGAACGATATTGTTTACTTCTCCGTCTCATTGATATATAGTATTACGCAGTATGGCCACTCAAACATCAACAGTTATAAATATGTAAAAAGTAAATACCAATGATATTATAATAACATTGATTATTTCTATGATATAATTTTGAGATGACCAAACCCTATCATGAACCTAGCTAACTAACTCTACATACCTACCTATTATAATCAGTTATTATTCAAGAAATCTTTTATAGATGCAGTTTCCAAGGTTTGTTAAATTAAATAGGTTTTATGAAAAATAATTATTTAAACTCAAATTGTACTGAGTGTTACATATATATTTCGCTATATAGTAAAAGTGAAAAAAACTCAAGAATGTTACATATTATTGGAACATCAAAAACATCTGGCAACGTTCACTTAAAGAGACGTGTTGACTAAATCCATATGTTCGATCTCTCTTATTTTCCATAATTCTCCGAAAATCTTATAATCTAAGACAGGAACACAAATTTTTTAAACAAATTGAACTGAAAGTTGATTTTATAACTCAAATTTAACTATCATTCAGTAGTTTTAGGTTATATTATATATCCAAAACATTCATTGACGGACATTTGTACGTTCGTTTGTGGTGAAATCGAACATTTAACTTAACGTTTTCTCTGGTTGATTATATATTTTAATATTATGAGTTGAACTCGCTGCATATTGAAGAATATATTTATATTATTCATATAAGTACATTGACTATTTTTCTTACTCTATTACAGTATTTTTCGTGTGTTAAATACATAATATTATTTCCCGTTTTCTTTTCAAAAGACTGTGCAGTCACGTTCCAAATCTTCACCATTTGGCTTGGAGTCACAGTGCAGAGAGGAGCTAACATTTGCTCTTGTGTTTACACTAACTTTTTATCAAAGTTATATTCTGATGTCAAAGCTGTCGTTATCCAAGTGCACTCTTAAATAATTGGTAAGTTATTTTCCAATACTTTTTATCGCATTATTGTCATTATAAATGATGTAACTATGTATTTGTTTCAATGACGTACCTAGTATGTATGTATATATACCTACATCGATTTATGTCCCGAACGTTAGTGAATTCTTCCTATGTTGTACATGCTGATTAATGCTCTGCATACTTAGATAAAGCAACAAAGATGCTCTTCATTTGGTTATTTGTGAGGAAAAGGCTGTCAAAAGTAACATCTTTCATTTCGAGGAAACGTTTAGAGAAGACGTTTCAATATTATACACACAGTCGGGGTGAGGCTGTGGCTAACAAGGAGTGTTGGGGAGGGGTTGGGGGAGGGTTGCGGTGAAACTGAGAGGGAGAAGGGGGGAGGGAGTGATGAGTCACCCCCACCCTCTCCGCCTTTGTTAATAATACCTACTTCATGAGTGCTAGATTGTGTTGGTGGATAATTAATGATTGACTTTGAATAAAAGTTATGAGTAGGTATGAGTGGCAACTAATCAAACTGTTCTATATGTAGAAAATTTAATGACATCAATGAGTGTCAATGGCAAAAATATATATATTATAATATTGTGTGCACTTTGGTAGCTAATACGGTAATACCTACTCTACTGTCTTTCCTCCTTTTTTTCTTTTATTAGTTTTTGACATGTGATAATGTGATTTCCAGTAATTTTCTGTGAACTCTTGAAATAATAATTTATTTATGTTTTATTGATAATTATCTTATGAAAATTAGATTGATTTGGCAGTTTGTGTTTATTGATAAATTCCAGTTACATAATGCAATGGTGGAATTTTTCTCTATTGATCATATTATTCTTCAAAATTCAATATATTTTTAGCTATTTATTTCTATGTTGCCAATTTCAATTTGCCAAAAAAATTTATTTTTATTTTTTTGTGACTAAATTGGGTTGGATTAGGATAAGTTACGAATTATTAGTCAATACTACATCTTCGGTCATATATAAGAAAAAACAATATATAAATTATTATTATTATTACACAGTGCTATCTAATACTTCTGCAAAACCGGGTTTGCACCAGTCCATGTTACAGAGTATGTCAGTGAAAGCCAATTAATTGGCTTAGATTTAAAATGGTAAAAACTCAGATGTCAAATTGGCTTTAAATTTTGAATTAATTCCTATGTTCCCATGTTAATTTTGGCTTGAAATCTTCAAAATATGAGCCAAATTGGCTTGGCTCGGAAGTTTTCTAAAATTTTGGCTCAACAATTGGCTTACACTTTTCCAGCCTCTGAAACATGGGCACCAGTCTCAGGCAGTCTGTATTTGGTGCAAAAAATCCCAATGACTTTTTCAAAAAGCTGAAAAAATCCACCATAAATTTCCAGTAATTTGGCTGATCCACCAATATTTTCCCAATTTATCCACCGAAAATTAATGGTAACATAGGAATAAATAGCTAAATATCCACCGACTTTGCCAGAATATTATTTTCAAAGGAGAAAAATTCCACCAACATGTCAGTCAAGTTTACCACGAAATACAGACTGAGGTTTGCAGAAGTATTAGATAGCACTGTGTAATAGTAACAATTTCTATACTGTTTTTTCTTATATGACAGAAGATGTAGCTAGTACTGACCGATATTTAGTAACTTACCCTAGTCAAATTTTTTGTGTACTTCAGCTTTTTGATAAAGTCAGTAGGATTCTGTGCACCAAATTCAGACAGGCAGTGATTTGGACATATAGCTAATTGTTATTTTATTTATAATACATATAATTCTTCTGAATAAGCAAAGATTTGGATGCCAGGATTATTCATAGTGGGTTAATGATGACCCAGCTGGCTTCTTAAAGTTTAAAAACATGATAAAAAAATACATATAATATTTTAAATATATCCTAATGATTTTATGCTAAAATACATTAGGTATATCCTCTTCCTATCATCTATGTCTTATCTTAATGTGAGCCTAATATTGTCTAAAAATTATTTCAATTTCAAATTAACAGAGCAATATTTCTAATTGATTATTAATTCAAGCTAATTTGACATCCTAAGATTTTGAGGTTTAAGATATAAGTCAAGTAGTGTATTTTGAAACATAACCAGACTGCAGGAATTAGTAGATTCTTCACTAATATATCCTCTATTTCAACTTTTGTTCTCTGTAAAATATATTTAAACACCAGTCTGCAGAATATGGGAGATATTTGGGATATTCTCTCCTAACAGTTTTGATTTAATTCCTATATTTACATTAATTTAGCTACGGACACTTCTGAATTAATTCCTAGATTTAAATTAATTTTGCTACAAACAGAATAAGAGATGTCTGTGAACACTTTACCAGTTTCATCAGACTGGTTTAAATACAGCAGGAAATTGAGGATGGTAATTAGTAGCTACACACTGTCACACAGAAAATGTTAAAAATGTCAATTCTACAGACTGACAATAGTCCAATTTAAAAAAATGCTATTTAAATTATATGTAGTTATGTTCACAAATTACATGTAATTTCATGTAACAAATTAAATTTCATTAGGGAATAATCTACCAATTTTTCCAAATTTGTAGTAATAATGACTATTGAGTTATGTTACCAATTTTCTGAACAAATTTAACTTTAGTCAGCATTTAGCAATACATTTCTCAATAATAATAATAAACTTAATTGAGAAACATGAAATACGCTAGTAAATTCAACAGAAAGAACAACATTTCAAGACTGTATTCAGGCAAAATCTAATTTATACTATATTATATAGTGTGCTAAAAGTAAAAATTTCATAAATAAGAAGTATGTTCAACTCCAGATTGCATTTGTAACTCGTTGATATATTTGCATGACATGTCGGCTGACTAATCTTCTCTCAAAAAATAAATATTCCTGCTATGTCGAATATGAGCTGACTTTTAGCTATTTATTTCTATGTTACCAATTTACTATTAGTTTTAGGATGAGAAATAGCAAAAATGTTGAGAATCTGCCTAATTAAATGGACCAAATACAGACTGGTTTCTAATCCTAAGCCAATAACCCTAGTTTTTATTTAAAAATCACTCAATACCAAAATCTATCAAGTCTGAAATAGGAAATCCCAGACTAGCAAATGGGTAAGCTGAAGATATCATCAAACTAATTAGTCACACCATTAATTTAACACTTTATAAAACAACTTTTTAATTACAACTTTTTATTCCTGCCTTTCATTTTCATCTTAACTGAATAATTTCTCTACTAAGGTACAAAAATCTTTGAATATGTTATCTACGAGCAATGACTCGCATATTTTAACATTTTAACTGCACGTTACCCACCGTCTGGTCATGCCGCAGTTGAATTGTTAACAGCTACTGAATAAAACTTACAAATTGATTATTGTATGAGAATTTCTTATGAAGGTTTTTTCAGAACTTTATTCACTGGTCCTTGAACTAACATTCATTCCTAACTTTACTTTTTCAGCTCCTCATGATGGACGGAAATGAAGAACTGATGTTGAACTGGAGTAACCACCAACCTACTCTGGTGCATGAGGTGGCTGCCTTGAGACATGTGGTGAGTGAATAGAACTATGTTAGTTTCAGCTGTTATGGTTAGAGTTCTTAGAGACATTAGGCGAGTTACCAGTTTATTAACGGTCTCACAGTAGGAGGCATTACAGAGATTTAGACATAATTGAGCAAATACATCAACATTAAGCCTATTGGTACCCTCAGAAGGCTATATAGGCAACATAGTTAATAGAGCTATGTTAATCTGAAGTATTATGGTTTGAATTGTAGTTCTTTTGGTTGCTAATATTATTGCATAATCTGAAAATATTTCTACCTTTGAACAAGCTGGTTGATATTGATGATGTATGTACAGATATGATTGAAACACTGTCTTATTTCTAACCGCTACTTCCAACATTTTAATATGTAAAAAGAAAAGCAATTATCTCGTATCAGTACATTAATTTTTCTTTTCTCTTCACAGGATTCATATGCAGACGTAACTCTAGCTTGTGAAAACAAACTCTACAAAGTTCACAAGTTTGTACTGGCAATGTGCAGTGACTACTTTCGGTAAGTAGCTTTTTCAAAATTGGTTGTCGTAGCAGCAATAGCTATTATAGGTCTAGAATTTTCCCCTTGTTTGTTATTCATCAAAAGCATAAATATCCTTTATTTTGTAGAGAGAAATAGAATCCTAATTGTTTGCTCATCTTAAATTAATAAAGTTGAAATAATATTGATATCTTGTTTGATTATTAGGTAGTTGGAATTTTGTTTACAAATATCTAATCCTGCTTCTACTTTCTAGGAACATTTTTGCATCCAGTCTTTCAAATAGCAACTCCAACTTGATAATCATTTTGAAGGACTGCACCCAGAAAGACTTGGACAGACTACTAGACTTCATGTACTTGGGGGTGATTGAAGTGGAGAAGCTTGATCTGCCTTCACTCATAAAGACTGCTGAGAATCTACAGATAAAAGGCCTGGCCTACCCTGATGGTGCTAAAGAAGAGGTTTGTTATGAGTGCTTTGATGATATTATCTTCATTGAATATAATAAATAATACGGTAGTAACATTAATATTAAATGGAGTTCAGAATATTAAAGACAAAGTGCCACATGACTTTGGTGTACTTACATTTGGAATCTAAACATTCAAAATGCATTCAATTTGAGTTAACTCTAAGATTAAATTTGACCTACACCTACCTAGCTACTTTAAATTAATGAGACGCTTTTCTTTTCAGTCTGTTTCATCTCGGGTAGAATCCAATTTTGATTACCAAGACAGACCTCCAAACCAGCTTCCCAGAACCGCAGGATCCCACGTCTCCACCAGTGTTTTAAACGACTCCTCCCGGGATGACCAGAGGCGTGAGTGGCGGCCTCAGGACCTGCCGCAGAAGGAGCGCCTCAGTCCCCCGGCGAAGAGAAAAAGACTGGGGGATTACGTGCAAACATCCGACTCCTTCACCATCATTCCCAGTTCAAGTGAATCCTCTCATCCCGTGACAACTGAGGAGCACTCCTCAGTCTCTCCTATGAACATGCCTATGAAGTTCTCAGCTCCTCCCTGTGGGGAAGAGGTGGAAGTGAAGCAGGAGCACATTGAGGAGTGTGAGGGGGAGGTGAGACACAAGCTCCAGCAGAGTGTCTCCAAGGAGCGCATGGAGCAACTCAAGGAAGATGCTATGGCTGAGCCTAAGAGTGTAAGAATAATGTGCCGTTATTATTTCTCCTAAAGACTAATAGTAATCATACCATTGAGACTATATATCACTGTGCATCTATCCTTAGATTGTACCTACCTACTAAGTCTTATCAGTTGAGTTGTGACAATATGCTTTTAAGATCAAACATCCCGAAAATATTATAGACGGAGAGAATTAAAGAGTATTGAATGGCTCTACACCAGCGGTATATAGTATTCGATACCATTTCATTTCGTCTGTGATATTCTTGAGATCTATGATTTTAAAAGCATATTCAACCCTTTAGGTTTTAACTGAAATGTAGCTACAACTTAAAACGAACTTGTAATAACTATAATAATAGCCCTCAATAGTTGCTTTGCTAGTAATTCAGTATTTTTCATTTTAAAACGTTAAATGCATATTTCCCGAATTTCTGAATGAATAAATAAAAACTAATTGCTTGATTTCATCTTCAGGATGGTGCTGTGTGGACCACGGAATCCCCCTCAGTGGTGATGGGGTGTGGTCCTGGGGAGGAGAACCCTGAGGAGTGTCCTGATGAGGCAGACCAGGGGGTGAGTTATCCCTTATCTTTCTTATCTAAGGACAGGGGAGAGTTATCTATCTATTATGGGGTGATTTACGAATTATAAGTCAGTTCCACATCTTTGGTCATTGGTACTCGTAAGCTTTGATTTTATATTTGTAAATTCTTTTAAAAAAATATGTTTGTAAATATTTCAACAAAGATTATTATTATATCAGAAGAAACTATAGTAAACTAATTAGCTATTTCAGGTAGCCTGGATACCAATTAAAAATAAAAAAAATGATTATTCTATAGTTTTTTCTTCATGACCGAAGATGTGTAACTGACCAGTAATTCGTAACTTGCCCTAATTCTTTAAATGACATTTTCCTTGGAACTCTTTTCCACTCAAATAAATTGTACATCTTTCAGATGACTTATTGCGGCACAAACTAATATCTTGATATTGCAGTAGAATTAATTAAATCATATATTAGTGTTCTTCTAATTTAAATGCTCTAAACTCTAATTTGTTAACACGAAATAGAAAATTCTTCCCTTGCCTTTAGATTGAGTTGTTCTTTACCTGCATGACTAATTTAAGTAACTATTACTAGCTGATAGTGTTAATTCTCATGGAGTAGGCGTCTGCATGTAACAAGTTCTGAATTATCGGTCAGTTCCACATTTCCGGACACGTAAGAAAAAATAAGTAATAATTATTATTTAGTTGTTATTTTAATTGGTATCCATGATACCTGCAGGTATCATGTATTGCAATTAGAATATCAACTAAATAATAATTATTACACATTTTTTTCTTGCGTGTACGGAATTGTGGAACTGACCGATAATTCAGAACTTACCCTATTCATTTCATGTAATCTTCACCACTTCTCCTTCTCTGTGTCTCTTTTAAATTATATCTCCTATCGTCATTCATTAATCGTACTACCTACCAATCACTTGATTCGCATAATTTTAAGTAATTACCACAGTCATTGCCTCCATTGAATGTTACTTCAGTAGTCTAAGTTTCTAGCTATAACTTTTAATGTAGATTTTAAGTTTAATTGTAATCTGTATTTTTAAGGACTTTAAAGTTTATTTATATTGCACCTCAATAATTATATAATATCCACATATGTTTTATGCCTATTACATGTCTAATATCTATTGTATTAACTTCTAATTTAATCCTAATTATATTTATCCTGTGTATAGATTTATTAGGTAATTTAAGTAATCCTTAGTTTTAAGATGAAAGCATAATATTCTGATGAAGCAAGTAGCTACTACTGGTGAGATGTAGTACTCCTCTTTTCAGTTATTCAGCACCTAGCTATGTGAATTGATAAATAATTAAGTAACTCCTGTGTGATATTTAAAGCTGTCTTTATATAATTGGGGGCTGGGCTCTAGCAGTTGTGTAAACGTTTGTTGTTTTCCTTTAAGGTGCTGTCGTGGGGTGAGGCGCAGGACAAGAGGTATAGGTGCGGGTGGTGCAATAAAAATTTTAGACTCTCCGTTCACTTGAAGGATCACATACGTACGCACACCGGGGAGAAGCCCTACACGTGCTTGGTGTGCTCAAAGAACTTCACACAGCGCTCCAACCTACGCACACACCTCAGCAAGATACACAACGAGCAGTTGGCTTACGTCAAGACAAGGCGCAGCAGATCGGGCAGCACAACAAGCGACGTGACCTCTCCGGTAACATCAAGCCTGGGGATGCCTGCCGTGGTGACTAAAATATTGCCTAGACTGAAGCACGATGGCAGCAGTGAGATGATAGACACTGTGAATCCTGCAGACATAGATATAGAGTGCAATAGTCTTCATGAGGGGTCTAAAATCAAGAAACAGAGACTGTCTGAAGCCAGTGAGCATGAATCATCAACCTTAGTGCCTTATATTTCTAAAGAAACTCTTAACTTGCTCTACTCAGAGTCTCATTTTATGGAGGGTACTCGAGAAGATCCTCTAAATGCTTCTACTTCTTCACCTCTCAGTCCTGTGCCCACTCCTCCAGACCTCCTAAGGACTCTGCTAATGAAGGGGGGTGCTAACCCCTCTATTGATAAAAATAAAGCCTATGTTTCTAACCCCGTCTCTCAGCTGTCATCCAAACTAGTCACCACTTTTACATCTGAAAATAATTCCCAAGGTCCGGCAGGTCATCAAAATAATCCCCCTCCACAGACTATGAGTTCATCTTCGAAAGATGCTCCCAAGTCGTTACTGGTGATGGATGTACAAAATAAAACACCCACTCTACTTAAGCTACCACCTAATTTCAAAGCTCACGATAGCAAAGGACTTCCAATAGCCACGTCTGAGAGCGGGGAGTCCTTTATGGTTATTGAGGCCTCTGGAATAGTGCCTGAGACTGTGGTCAGTTCGTCTCAGCAGCAACCACAGCAACACAACATGGAGTTGTTACTGCAGGCAATTGACATGAAGGAGACTTCCGTACCTTCCAATAAGGTGGGCCAAGTAATCCCTCTTCTTAATTCTCAAAGTCCTAATGTAGGAATGCAGATGACTGGTGGTCCTAGATGTGCCACATCTCTTCAACCTGGACTGATCAGACCACAAACAACTCCCCTCATCATGCAACGCGCTCCTAACACTCTACTCTCCTCGAATATCATCTCTCCAGTGTACCCTCCTCATCTCCTCCACTCCTCTGTTTTTATATCTCCTCACATCTCTCCAGCAACAGGGATCGTGTGCTCGCAAAATGAGAGGCGGCTCAGCACTGCACACACATCTTTGGTGTTCACACAGACTCCTGTGACTGCAATACCGTCAGTGGGCAAGGCTGTCACTCTGAGCAAGCAAGAACCTAGCAAAATAACCTACAACAAGCAAATAATAGGAGAGTGCTCGAACATCCAGCACAATGGGGCTAATGGTAAGCAGACTGTCTCCAGTGGCGGCATCATCATTCCCTCTAACATAAGTTATGAGAAGGTGCTGCAGCCGCAAGTTAAGCAGCACACTGCCACCTACCATCAACTAACAGCACCCTCTCACTACCACCAGCAGCAGCACCTGCCCATCAGCACTGCTAACAGTGATGGAGTGGCACTGAGTCTAGTTAAAGATACCACGCATAAACTGCATGGACTCAAAGATACCAAGAACTGAGTTCATTTTTTCATGTCCCTTATTTTGCTACCCGAAACAGTGAATCACAGGTGTTATCTGTCGATGTCTCCTTAAGTGTACCGGAACACTCCTTTGATATGACTTATTTATTAATTTCGAGGTGGTGGCTGTTGAGAGAACTTTCTGTGTTTTGAACATTACTTGTGACTGCAGTAACCTAATGTGTATATGAGACCATTACCACCAATCAACTATATTACCTACCTACTCTAATTGGTGGAAACGGCATGGGCATTATTAATGTGTAGTGTAAATAGTAAATACCTCCCATGTTATGAATTATATGAAAGCACTTATTAATTTCCCTTACCTTGTGTACCTACTGTACAGATCTATCAAAGTCATTAGTTAATAAATGCCCCATGTGCAATGTACCGTATGACTTTTATTGACATCCTCGTAATGTGCTGAGTAAGCATGGACTGCGCTAAGAAAATTTTAAAGTTTAAACGAAACTTAGAGAGCAAGTCACTGAAGAAACAGAAAATACATTAACATACCTAGTTGCCAAATTATTAAATTTTAAAGGAACCTATATAAAAATACCCAAAAACATTATATAAGTTTCCGAGTTTGATTAAACGGATTAAAGAAATCATCCAAAGTTTAATTAGCAATTATTGAAATCCACAAAAGCGGAGGATATCCCTTAGTTTCTAACTTGTAATAAATTTTCAAAAGATGAGCCTCCTGAATCTAGATCTGCAAGGCTAAATTTCTTTTAGACTTATAGGTAGCTATTATTTAAATTTTATTTTCCACGTCAATAGGTTCTCAGTGTTATGGCCGTAGTTTTCATTTACATTTAACAAACCAATTTCTTGATCCAGTGACTTACGTCATTTACGATTGTTTTTGAGTTTTCATTAAGGTCTTCTGCTCATTATTCTGTAGGTTACTAAAGTTTCTCGTACTGACTAGCTACACTCAAACATAACTTTCTCTACTAACAGTCAATAACATTAACACAACACCAATGAAATACAAACTAGACTGACAGCTAAGGTGATGTTTCCTTCTAGGGAGAAGATTCAAGAACCACCGGTGGCACTCTTAGAATAAAAAGTTCCTTTGATCTTTTAGAGCAAGATATAGCATCACCAAAGACCCTCAGACCAATGGTTACCATTCACTCAAGCCTTCCAATACAAGATTTCAAAGATTCCTCTTCTACCAGTACTTTCAACTTGCCACCTTCAATATCCGTTCAGACTGTTAAAAGTGAACGCAAAAACTGTTCGCAGCAATCACCTCGCAGTCCAATAGTTACGTTGAAGCCTTTTAGTAGTAAATCTCCTTGGTCTTTGTCTTCTCCGAACACTTCTTCCTATCGAAGATCTTCTTCGCTAATTGAAGACACGCCCGCTGAGGAATCTAAGGAAGTTCAGCTGGAAGGATACACTTTGTGCAGTGCGACTCCTTCGTCCCCCACACTCAGTAGTGACGGACAGCAGCTCCACTTGTGTGTCTCGTGCCCTTACAGCGCTACTCAATGGGAGAGCGTCAAGAGACATGCCTGGAGACAGCACAAGCGAGATATGGGCTTCTATCCAAAATGATTCAAGTCTACACACAAAATATCTCCAATTCTTCAGGATTATGTGATACGAAGCAAATTTAAAGCGAGGATTGCCTTTTCCTTTTGTGTTTAGTTTCTCAGTAACGGTTACTGATTTCAGGAATCTTTTCAACTAAGATTTATTTTATGAAGTAGATCTAGAGTAGCTACTGGTAATATTTTCTACAAACCAATTTCGATGATTGCAAAGGTACATGATTTACTAGAGGAGAAAAGTTTTTAAAAGTTATTATTCTTGCAGAATTCAACAGAATAAAAACTGGAATTTAACGTGACAGTTGTGATGGGAATTTATAAAAAGATGTGAAAGCGCACACTAATTCTTTCAATTCTCTGCTAGATCTATGGTGCATTAGCTGAAGATTTTAACTTTGAATGTTTCATTTTTTATTCTATTTTTTGTATGTACTAGATTTTGGACATTAAATTAGAATATGGAGATAGATTTCGTTTTAGGATCATTCTATTGTAAAATTATGAGATGTCAGGATTACATATTTAAGATGACACTGTGGCTATTTTGTTCTCATTGTTTTTCTTATGTTATTGCCTTATTGAATCCTGTAAAATAGATCCATTTTGTAATCCCATACTGCAATGGCGAAATGAACTCAACTGTGAGGCATCTGCTTTATCATAAAAGAGCTTTACATTTTTGCACCACTGTTAATTTCCTGGCTTTCATATTCGAAAAGTTCAAATTTCACGGGATTGCTTTAGTTGAAGCTTTTGGATTCATTCTCACACTAACTTTTGAAAATAGTAAGTGACAACATTGCTATATTAATCTATATTTCTAATGAATACATAGTGCAAAAAACCTATTTTTCTGATTCGGTTACCGTTTAATTGGCTCACTTCAACATTTGGATTTCCTGTCTGCCTGGTAGTTTTAAATTGTATTGCATGATTTCATTTTGGGATAAATTTAGATATCTATCTTGAAAAGTAATGTATTTTCATCTTTTTTAATTTAAAACTTATAAATGTAACGCTACTAGAGATAATTCTGATAAAATGTTAATTTAGTGAAAAATTATCACCTCATCTAAGTGCCCAATAATCAAAAGAAGCTCCCAGAAACTTGATTAAATAGTTTCTATGTATTTCAGGAAGAAACAAGAAAGGTTGAATTAGATGAGATACCTGCCAAAATGGAGCCTGAAAGTCCAGCTTTATTTCCAATGCCTTCCTCGGTTGAAATGAAAGAAAAAAAAGATAAAGAAACCGAAGAAAAGAGTTCTTCAGATTCTAAAGTGAAGGGCAGCAATGATGATACTGATGAAGACGAAGATGCAGTTGATTATGAGATTGATGAAGAACCCATGGAGGATGGTAGTCCCAAAAACAACTCTACAATGGATGAGAATACTCCATCTATGGCATCTACTATCATCTTCGAACTTCCTGAAAGTGAAACCGAATCCCTTCTTCCAAGTGCTCAGGATGATACCAATGATGGTGATCAACAAATGGAAGAGAGTAATAATGACAAAAAAAGTCCTGGTGCATCTGCGGAAGAACTAAATGATGATGGTACATCCAAGTCTGAGAATTTTGTTTGTCCTTCTTGTGGATATGTTAGCGTATCTTCTGCCCAGATGGAATCCCACGCTCGAGAACTGCACCCAAGCCTCTTTTCTCAAATGATGAGGACAAAGAATTCTAACGGAGAGTCGTCAAATAGGTCAACACCTAACTCTGGTAAATACGGAAAAAGAAGCCGATCTCCAGATGCCTCAGCGGATGATTCAATTACTGGAAGACAGAAGAGTGAGTCTCCTTCATCCGAAAGACCTGTGTTCCTTTCTCCTTCTGTTCAAATGTTTTCAAAATCTACACCATTCAGACCTCCCACTCAGGTGCAAAGACCTCCAATCCAAACTGGCAGTCCCATCAGACCCCTAATGCAAGTATCAATGCGGCCTATTGAGAGTTCAGTGAGGCAGAGGTTTGCCCCTCAGAACTCATTTCAGAATAGGAACCCCATGCAAAGGTTCGTGCAACTCAGACCTCTGAATCAATCAGCAATGCTACAAAGGCCGGCAATGCAACAGAACATTCAGCAAAGGCAACAAATTCAAAATCTAATGCAACAAAGACCAGCCAACCAAATTCAAATGCAACAAAGACCAGCCAGCCAGAGTATCATGCAACAAATGAGATCTCCACAAACTCCAACCATTTCTCCTAAAGCACTTGGCCAACAACATTCTTATTCGTCTGGTCAACCACGAGCTATGTACCCTCCACTGACTGCGCCATCTTTCATCTACAGTAACAAACCGCGGCAGCCTTCCTTCTCACCCTCCAACACTTCTGGAGCGAGGATGCAACAGCCTTCCTTCTCACCCTCCAACACTTCTGGAGCGAGGATGCAACAGCCTTCCTTTTCATCCTCCAATGTTTCAGGTGTGAGGATGCAGCAACCTTCCTTCTCATCCTCTAATGTTTCTGTGAGGATGCAGCAAACATCCTTTTCATCCTCCAATGCTTCTGTAAGGATGCAGCAATCTTCATTCTACTCGCACCACAAACCCACGGTCGCGCCTCGAAGCTTCCCGCCTCCTCCTCCAAACAATCCCCTTGGTACCTTTGCAGCTCGAGAAGACAACAGGAAGTACCAATGTCCGTACTGCAACCTAGGTATCAACGGAACCAAAACTCTCTTCCATCACGTCTCCATGCATGCCACTAACGACAAGAGCAACATCAGGAATCATTGGTGTCCTTTCTGCATTTTGAAATGTTCAACTCTCAGTGCTTTGAACTCGCACATTGTTACCCACTACAATTCATAGGTTGAATATATTGGAAGGAGAAATGTTACACACTACAGTTCATATGTTGAATATTGGAATATAATTTGGGTTTTCATAAGTTAACTCATCATAGTTACTTGTAGTTAATATGTAGTCAAAAAACTGTATATCTATTTTCTTTCGTTTTCTATTTACCATGATGCTAGAAATTACTTAGAAGTTAATGATAGCTTAAATATGTAACCCATGCAAACTATATTTTGAAAGAGGAAATACCATGTAAGGTTGTAAGTAGTAATATTGATG
The DNA here is from genome assembly GCA_947561585.1 of Caprella mutica. Taxonomy (NCBI): domain Eukaryota; kingdom Metazoa; phylum Arthropoda; class Malacostraca; order Amphipoda; family Caprellidae; genus Caprella; species Caprella mutica. Next base: position 73,068 of record CANNZV010000696.1, on the reverse strand, counting down.
TTGAACTTCACGCTCAATGAAATTGTAATTGGCGTGAAGAATTATCATAATAAAAAATTGTGGCAAAACGTCTTTTAATATATTTATTCTCTTAAAATTTAAGTTGGACTATGAATTGTGATTATTCACTTATCATTTTTAATTTTACGCAACTCGCAGTTTTAGAAGATAGCACTAGGGTTATGCTCTTCAACTACGAGGTCCTAGATATTCTGTTAGGTAGGTAGGTCTTATTTACTATCACCTCTTCATTTTCCTCTTCCATCCATGAGTACAGCCATCGGTGCTTGTGTCCCTATTCGTCACATTCCTTGGTAAGCGAATGCATTCATGGAGTAGCTTTTCTGTGTCCATGAGCTTGTCACCGACTCTTGGTATGTGAATTTGCTCATGGAGCCACTTTCCTCTCTGACTGCTTCTTCAAAGTCTCATGAATATATTTTCTATAATGGCACTTGACTTCGAAACAGTTGCATTATGATACTTACTGTATTAAATCGGACTTCTTTCTTAATTTTTAAAATATTGAATTAAGATCATACAATAAAATATGTGGTTCCTTTTATAAGAAAGTTTCGCTGTACAAAAATTTGATTAAGACAATGGGCAAAGGTAAATTTTAAACTACGCTTACAATGTTGCTCTTACGAAATGGAAATCTTGACCGATTTTAATGGCTTCTATTTATTTCAGGAGGGAAGGAGAAATGTTGAATTAGATGAGTTACCCACCAAAATGGATCCTGGAAGTCCAGCTTTATTTCCAATGCCTTCCTCGGTTGAAATGAAAGAAAGAAAAGATAAAGAAACCGAAGAAAAGAGTTCTTCAGATTCTAAAGTGAAGGGCAGCAATGATGATACTGAAGAAGACGAAGATGCAGTCGATTATGAGATTGATGAAGATCCCATTGAGGATGGTAGTCCCAAAAACAACTCTACAATGGATGAGAACACTCAATCCTCTATTGTCTTCGAACTTCCTGAAAGTGAAATTCAGACGCTCTTTGAGGACTCGCCCAACATTGAGAGTGAATCTAATGTTGTTCATGGAGATAAGAACAAGTTGGATGGTTGTTCAAATATCCAGGATAAGTCTACTGGTATTGATAACGGACAAAGTTGTGGCATCTCTACTTCCGCTTCAGGGTGTACATCTTCTCTAAGTTTCCTCTGCCAATTATGTGAATATGTTTCCTCATCTTCTGCTCAGCTGATGTTACATACGCAAGAGCTACACCCAAAGTTCTACGACTTGATGAAGTTGAAGAATCCTGCTGTAGAATCAACTATTATTTCTGATTCCAATACAGACAAGTCGGCAATGAAAAGCTTATCAGCGGTTGATTCTTTGGAGAAACTAGGAAAACCAGAAGGTTCTACTTCCTCAACAACCGTTCTAGGCACATCAGTTCAACTTTCCCCAGGATCAAAAACTATGAGAGCATTCATTCAGAACTCACAACAACCGAAAACTGCCATCCTAGTCCCAAGTCTTACGAAACCGCATGTACAGATATCAATGCCGACAATCCAAGCATCTGTAAAACCAAAACGTACAGTTCAAAGTTCATATTTGGTTGGAAACCCATTGCAAACGTACGTGCAACCCAAATCACCTAACCAGTCACTGATGTTAGCTGCATCATCAACAGCAGCGTCAATGCAGTCCTACTTGCAGCTTAGTTCCCACATGCAAACTCTTGCGCAAACACGAGCCACAAAACCAACTATCATGCAACCAAATCTTGCAATGCCAAACCAAAGACTAACTTGCCTCTCCCAAGAGTCTGAGTTTATCAACCCAGGTCAACAGCAGTCCTATCCTTTGGGTCAATCTAGACCTTTATATGCTCCACAAGATCTGCAGTCATTAATGTACAACACCCAAGCTTATCAACAATCATTTTCACCAACAAATTATTCTGGTCTGAGGATGCAACAACCTCTCTTTTATTCCCCGAATCTGCCATCGGTGTCACCCCTTCACCAAATACTCTCAGCTGCAGGTCATCAACAGAACGTCGCTCCATCCCATTCAAATCAGCCATATGTTGACTCGAATGGCACAACTTATCTACCTAATTTCTAAGTAACACTAAAGTGGTTATTTGTTGTAGTTTGTGTGCACTAGTCTAGTATTTGTAACGATAAGTTCTCGACATCACAATCTTGGAATGACGAAAACATGACGATGATACTTCTGTAACTGACCGATAAGAATATCAGAACGAAATTCCTTTCTGGAACCAGAGATAGAGAACTGTTAATGTCTCACTTTGTGAAGTATAGTTTGGTACCTACTTGAGCATTAGTTTACTAACTTTTCTTAATTAAGTGAATTGGTTTTATTTTTAATTGGTTTAATCTTACTCAGCGTCTAGAGGTCAGCGCTAGGGCTATGATCTTAAACTGCATTTGATACTTGTGCTAGGTAGGCTTCCAAAGATGATATACCGTGAGTGCAATCATTCCTTAGTGACTGTATTCACGGAGTAGCTTTGAGTTTGTCACAGAATGGTGGTAGGTCACTAAATGTTCTTTGAAGTCCCTTGTACTTTTAGCTTTCAAGCTTCCTTCTAAATTACCTAACTATCAAAGTTGTTGATTTCTTACATATTAAATTAAAGGTTTAGGTAATAAAATTCGAATTTAAGTTAATTTTTGTTTTATATTTATTAAGTTGCTTTCAGTTATACTGTATTTAGCCTAGTTTAATTATTATATAAGGTAACGCTACATTGATTTTTACTATCCTATTTACTATATTTTCTGTTGTTGATAAAAAAAGCAGTGAAATCTAATTGTCACTTTCGTATTTATAAAATTAAGGAATTCAAAATATATATTTCAAAAGCTATGTATTCTGCTTTGCAATTATTAAGCTAAATTCGTGACGATGCAGTGGTGCCATAGATTTTTTAGCGGGAGTGTAAGGAACTGTAGAAAAGAAAAATATTCAGATGTATGAATTATCATACGAATACAACTGATAAATAGTGGAACTTCCAAATTCGTCTTCTCCGTTTCGTGTTTTTCTTATCACAATTTACTACTTAATTCGTGGAGGTGATTGTGAATAATTAAATAATGATAGAAATATTTAAAAATATTATAAGATAAGAACACTCTCAAATTGCTTTGGCGACATATAAACAAGTTTTTACTGCACTGTTCCAAAAAGGGGAATTACTGTAAAATATTCTTAATATATGGATATGCTTAATTCGTGGTACCCTAGTAGGTACGTATGGTCCACAAACTTCAACTAGGTGGCTCTGTATACCTACAATTCATGGAAAAACCCTAAACAATTAACCGACAGTAGGTACATAGTAAACAGACATAGTACAACTTCTCAGTACTGTGGTAGGTACCTACTGCTTATTACATCTGAATTGATTGTGACACTATCCAGATGACATGACTTGCACAAATGGTTAGATTCGCGCTTTTACGTGTACGTAGTATATTTATATTTCGATATGAAATATTGATACCTACCTATTCTGTAATTTAGATAAATTTGCTCGGATAATTCTTATTCTTAAATAAGTAGTATCTATACTAGGGTAAGTTACAAATTATCGGTCAGTTCCACATCTTCGGTCAAATAAGAAAAAACTATAGAAAATTAGGTATTTTAATTGGTATCCCTGTTTCCTGCAGGTATCATGGATACCAATATAAATAAAAATTAAATAATAACTAATTTATCGACCGAAGATGTGAAACCGACTGACAATTCGTTACTCACACTAGATATAGCCTATTAGTACCTAACCCTACCTATATCGATTTAATTTATTGTGATGTAATATTCTCTATGGATAGATAATCTCCTCTCTGGCTAACACAGATGTAATTTTTTATTTTTATTTTTAATACCTATGTCTTCATGTTTTGCTTTATGTTTTTTTTATGATATGCCATTCCAAGAATCACGTCAAGTAGAGTTTTTATGCGCCATTCAAGATTTGGCCGCTGTCAGGTGTGGAGGTCACGTGTTTTTCCTCTCTGTAAGTTAATGCGAGGATTACTCAAATTCTTCTCCAAAATGACTTCGAGTGGTATTCCTCACTTTGCTGCAGGAACTGTAGTTAAAGGATTTGGACGAGGATCAAAAGAATTAGGAATACCAACCGGTGAGTCTACCCTTTGAGATTTATTATATATTTCTGATAAAATACCTACTCCAAGAGTCCAATTTAGCCTGCAAAAATTAATCCTAGCAGATATACCTATGACATTTTTAATTACCTAGTAGGCTAATTAACCTGTGTGACTATAATTTTCTAAATCTTGGCCGTGAATAAGCTCTGTTTAATTGATTGAATCCACCCAGTCTGTATTTGGTGCACAAAATTCCACTAACTTTTTCAAAAAGCTGAAAAAATCCACCATAAATTTCCAGTAATTTGGCTGATCCACCAACATTTTCCCAATTTATGATTTTATCCACCGAAAATTAATGGTAAGGTAATAGAGGAATAAATAGCAAAAAATCCACCGACTTTGCCAGAATATTATTTTTAAGGGGGAAAAATTCCAGTTATTATTCCACCGACATGTCGATTGAATTTATCACAAAATACAGACTGGCCTGCACTAATAACTAATTGATAAAGTGTTGTCTGTTATTGTCTGAGAAAGAATAATATTATTTTGCCTTCTTTTCTTGATAAAATAGGTAGCTACATGTAAACCAAGTAAAATAGTATGTCTCATAAACTCGCCATTTGTCTCTCCAGCTCTCTCCAAAATTTAACAAATTCTCTCCAAAATTGTCAAATTATCATTAATTCTCTCCAAAATAACAGTGTAGCATTAGCATAGGAGAAAAATAGATACAACTCGCCATTTGCAATTGAAGAGCTCAAAATAACTGTCACAAACTCGCCATTAAAATGGCGAGTTTGGACATGCTTTATTACTTGGCATGTAAACCAGTCTGCAGAATATGTGAGATATTTGGGATAATCTCTTCAAACAATTTTGAATTAATTCCTATATTTACATTAATTTTGCTACGAACACTTCTGAATTAATCCCTATATTTACATTAATTTTGCTACGAACAGATTAAAAAATCTTAGATCTCTACGAACACTTTACCAGTTTCTGCAGACTGGCATGTAAATATTGTGGGATATTAAGGAATATTTGACGGTGGTCCCACTGACTCTGACTCCCCACTCCCCAGCCATGTTTCAAAGTATGGACAAAGTCGCCAGTATATTGGCGACTTTTGAAGGTGAAATAAGTTCAAAAACATGTGAATAACAAGTAAATCCCTCTCAAAATAGTCTTAAGAGATACACATGCATCAGACATGAAGCATAAGGATGTTTTCAACTGTAAAATTTTCCCTGGGAAGTCAAATTTCTTCTTTAAAGTATCTTAAATGTGGCGACCGGGATCCATTTTCCCACTAAACTGGCGACTTCCCTACCACACTTGAAAACATGGCTCCCCAGTTGGCTTGGCAGTCTGTATTTGTTTTTGGTGCATGGTTCACAAAATTCTACTGACTTTTAAAAAAAAGCTGAAAAAATCCATCATAAATATCCAGTAATTTGACTGATCCACCAATATTTTGCTCATTTTTCTACCGAAAATTACCTACTTTCAGAGAATGTTCATTGAGTCGCCAATATAGCTATCTTTTTTTTTCAAAAATAAGTCAACAAAAATTAGTAATGCAGTCACCAGTCGTCATAATTTAATTCCAATTTTGAAAGTCGACAGTTGTCAATATACCTATATTATTATAACTACCTAAATTAATTGAGAGCGTATCACTATCAGCCAATCAGAGAGAGAGAGAGAGAGGCATACAACTGATACCAGCCAATCACAGAGAGCCTGAGAGAGGCATACTTTCTTTTATAGTTATTCATTTTTTTTTCCCCGATAATTAGTCAGAGAGCATCAAATTAAAATGACAAGTAGTGACCACATCATTCATAACAAAAGATCACTGAAAACAGAAAACTGATACAATTTGAATTCTACATCTTGCCATATCAAAACAAAATGGCTGCTTTGTTTACATTTCAACAGACAACAATGATGCGCATTGCGCGGTTCTGCCGTTTATGATTATGAGTCACCAATTTTAATTTTAAATCTAATTTAAGTGCTCATTAGTCGTCTATATGTGAAAGATACTTATTTTCACAAATTTTAAGTCGACATTTAATCGTTGACTTGGTACATACTCTTGAACTAAAGAAAATTAATGGTATTATGGTAACATAGGAATAAATAGCCCAGTCTGCGATACGTATCTAAAAGCTGAGTGGCGCACACCAGTACGGCGCACCAGATAAACGGCGCACCACTGTACATTCTATTAGATAGGTAATTTGAATACAGATTAATGATAAATCACAAGGAGTCACAAGGAAAAGGGATTACACAAAAGACGCCTTACGTCCATCCGAGGGTAATCCCAGTGCAGCAAGTGCACACTTTAGACTCTCAATCAATCTCAATCCTCCCATCTACCAGGTCGGAACTTGGTACATGGGCTTCACCACCAGCGGAGTCAGGGTTTTAGACTCATAGTAGATCACTCTCCCCCCACCTGAACCCTAGGAACAACTCTCAACAAGTGGAGGTCAAACACTCTCAACACAGGGAGCTAGTAGACCATTCTGGGGATCAGGATTTGCCCGGATTAGTTCAGCCTCACACTGATCACGAAACTCACTCGCACGCGCTCACACACCCACAATAAATGTAGGAGTGGAGGGGGGTGGGAATAGTGTCAGTAATGCGACCTCAACCTCTCCCGCCTCGGGAAGGCTCCGGGGGTTTCTCTCCTCTAATAAGGAAGGAATACATTTCCAGCAACCGCAACAGCCACAAACCGTCCCCATGTCCAGAGCACCACCCGTTATGCCCGCTTCCCGCCCATGCCCCCTAACCAGGTTGTCCCTCAACACTTTGCCACCCTACCCCGGTTAGGTAACCAAGGCGGAGGAGGCTACAACTAGGATCAGCGACACAGAAAGAGATTAAGGCAGTACAGGCAAGCCCGTAATAAGGCGCAGAACGTGACACGTATGCGATTGCCTTCAAAAAATCCCCACTAACACCAATGCCCAAGACCTTCCGTTCCCACATATGCCATCTTGCCTACAAGTCCCACACTCAATTGTCCCTTCCACACTTTGTCACCCTACCCCATTAAAACAATGCAGGCGGAGGAGGCTACAAAAAAGATCAGAGACCCAGAAACAAGACAGCGCAGTTACGGTCAGTGGAGTCAGTGGAGAATGATAAATGGAGTGAATTTGATAGGTAATTGACGTATCAAATTTATGTCTGACGCCTAATGGTCCTGAATCCATTGTTTATACTACACAGTTTAATTATTTGATTGAGATGTTTAATTTGGAATAGAAAATATAATTCATCATAGAAAACTGTAATTGTAATTTTATGGGGTAACTATTGTAAACTTTCAGTCTGAGGTGTAAATAAAAACTTATCAGTTAGCCGTTAGGTAGATGTATCGGGGGGCGGCCTGCCAGGTCATTAAACAATCATGAAGTGTGCAGAACAACAAACTAGCAGATACAACAAACTACATAACCAGTCTGGAAAACTGCTTAGGTTAACAGATGAACTCTATATGCAAAATGCTGCGGATTATACAATTTTTAGCAATTTACCATTAATTTTTGAAGTCTGTAAAACACCAACAGAGTAATTAGTTCATCAGAAAGCACCTATTTTCCAGACTGGCTACATAACAGTTTTTACAGTGGTGCGCCGTAATGTGGTGCACCGCTCAGCTTTTAGTCTTTAGATACTGTTGCAGTCTGCCAAGCGCGTCCATGTCGTCAAAGATCTTTGGAAGTTTGGAGACTATATTTGAGGGAAAATTCATCAAAACATGATCTTGGTGACTATTTTCTAATTATTTCCTATGTTTACATGTTATTATTGGAGAGATTTTGAAGAAATTTAGTCATTTTGGAGACAAATTTGAAAATTTTTGGAGACTAATTGTCCTGAAATATGAAATCTTGATGACAGATTTGACACACTTTGCAGACTGGTAAATAGCTAAAAATCCACAGACTTTGCCAGAATATTATTTTCAATGGAGGTGACACCGTGACTGTGGTCATTAAAGGGTTAAAATTTAAATTACTCCTCAACAATCTTGAATAACATTAACAACAATCAAATTTTAACTGCTAAACCTAGAAATATACCAAATTTTCATGAAACATTGTTCGGATATGTTCTCTATTCTAAGATATATAATTAATTATTAAATTCATTGCAGCTAATTTTGCTGAGAGTATTGTGGAGAGTTTACCAGAGGACACAAAGACTGGCATCTACTACGGCTTGGCTAGAGTCACAGATGGACCGGTTTACAAGATGGTGATGAGTGTCGGCTGGAACCCTTACTATAATAACACAAAAAAAAGTATGGTGAGTAGTCTTCAAACTTAATGAATTATCACTTCAAATGAAACTGAAGAATTACTTGTGATTTTAAATTTTTACGAATAGTTCAATTTTAATAATCATTTCCTAACTAATTGTTCTTCATTTGTTCTTTTAATAATATAACCATTTATTCTTTTCTATTTTCTTTCATCTTGCCTTATACTCTTACGGTTGAAGCTATTTGACCTGACCTAATTTTTGATGAGTCATTTTGAGTTTTTTCTTCATTGTTTGGTTTAGCCCGAGGTTATAGGTTCTTACTGTACTTTAACAATCAAGTGTGACTATATTTTCAGAGATGTATTGATAAAGAACAAATTAAATAGAAACTAAAATTCATTTTCCATTTCGGCAAGCGGGCAAGGTAGCTTATTATTATGAATATGCATGGAATGTAGCAAGCTGATATATTTCTACACCATCATCTCTGTTTTTCTTACTGAACAAACATTGCTAGTCTGTCATTCTACTAGAGCCATACCAACTTGTAACTCTTACATATGGATAAATAATATATCAGAATGCACTTCATGCTAAATGTTTGTTAAATGTTAAATAGATACTTGTCTTATTTTAATTTATGTTGTTACCAGCCAAATCTTTTTTATGGATATATTCTTCCATGCTATTTAATTTCAATTTTAGAAGCTTCTCAATAATTTTGTTATTGAGTTAGCGAAATGGAAAAAGTAGATTGAATTTATTTCTTTGAAGTAATTCTAGAATTAGAATGAATTTCTTTATTTTGAATTGTTAGTAGACAGCTAAGAATCTGTTAATATTAGTAGCTACTTCTTTCACCTGTTAAAGTATGATGTTCTCAATTAGTTTTTAATGTAGCTATACCTGTTTTTTTATAATTCCCTCACTTGTTCTTTTTTCCCTATCCACATTTTGATGTTATTTTGCACTAATCCCGGTTTATCTTCACAACATACAGACTATGGTAAGGAATCCCCTCCACTTGAAGTGATTCTTGAATTTTTATTTTTTTTAATTTTTCTTGATTGAAACTTGACTTGATTTCTTGATTGAAACTTGCCTTGATTACTTGATTGAAACTTGCCTTGATTACTTGATTGAAACTTGCCTTGATTACTTGATTGAAGCTTGCCTTGATTACTTGATTGAAGCTTGCCTTGATTACTTGATTGAAACTTGCCTTGATTACTTGATTGAAACTTGACTTGATTACTTGATTGCAACTTGCCTTGATTTCTTGATTGAAACTTGCCTTGATTTCTTGATTGAAATTTGCCTTGATTTCTTGATTGAAACTTGCCTTGATTACTTGATTGAAACTTGCCTTGATTACTTGATTGAAACTTGCCTTGATTACTTGATTGAAACTTGACTTGATTACTTGATTGCAACTTGACTTGATTACTTGATTGCAACTTGCCTTGATTACTTGATTGCAACTTGCCTTGATTACTTGATTGCAACTTGCCTTGATTTCTTCATTGAAGCTTGCCTTGATTTCTTGATTGAAGCTTGCCTTGATTTCTTCATTGAAACTTGCCTTGATTGAAGCTTGCCTTGATTTCCTGATTGAAACTTGCCTTGATTTCCTGATTGAAACTTGCCTTGATTTCCTGATTGCAACTTGCCTTGATTTCTTGATTGCAACTTGCCTTGATTTCTTCATTGAAACTTGCCTTGATTGAAGCTTGCCTTGATTTCCTGATTGAAACTTGCCTTGATTTCCTGATTGAAACTTGCCTTGATTTCTTGATTGAAACTTGCCTTGATTTCTTGATTGCAACTTGCCTTGATTTCTTGATTGCAACTTGCCTTGATTTCTTCATTGAAACTTGCCTTGATTGAAACTTGCCTTGATTTCCTGATTGAAACTTGCCTTGATTGAAGCTTGCCTTGATTTCCTGATTGAAACTTGCCTTGATTTCCTGATTGAAACTTGCCTTGATTTCCTGATTGAAACTTGCCTTGATTTCTTCATTGAAACTTGCCTTGATTTCTTCATTGAAACTTGCCTTGATTATTGAATGATATTTTGCTTTAATTTATTGATTATTATCATCATCCTCGGTTTATTGGTTGATACCTCCCTTAACCCTTTGGCCTTGTCTTCTGGCCAATTTTAATTATTTAATTGTTTTTTCTTATGACTGAAGATGTGGAACAGACTTTGTAACTTAGCCTATCTGACGTGAGCAGATGTCATTGATCCCCAGTTCGAGTACTTATTTATAGTAGGTACTTAGTTCAATGACTCTAAAGTTCACTAAGCACATAATCTGCTGGATATTGCAAGAGTCATGTGCCCACTCATTGGAAATGTATCACACAGTTCATTTATGTACTTACTATATATTAACAACTAAATGACATGAATTTAATAGTTGGTTAGTTAGTTCCTAAACATTTATTAAATATTCATGACGTTCATAGTAACATTCTCGCTAGTTTTTCCTGGCTAATCAGTTTGAATCATGATTCACTAGCTAACTCATTTCCAAACTCGTTTAATATTTTTCATTTGTTATTTAGTCAGCATATTTTCTTTTTCTTTACTAATTTCATTTTGTATAAGAAATAAAAAGAAACAACTCTAACTTCTGTTCCATTTCAGGAGACGCACATTCTGCACAAATTCAGTGAGGATTTTTACGGAGCCTATCTACGAGTGGTGATGTTGGGGTACATCAGACCTGAGAAAAACTACGACTCCTTGGGTAAGAAAGTTACAGCCTTATCTCTGAAGATAAGGTAAATTACGAATTATTGGTCAGTTTCACATCTTCGGTCCTATAAGAAAAAACGATATATTGTTATTTTATTTTTATTGGCATCCGTGACACCTGCAGGTATCCTAGATACCAATAAAAATTATAATAGCGTTTTCGGATCAAGTGTAGTTTAAAGACCCCAGTTCAATCTGGGGTCCTTCAACTACACTTGGGGTGTACTTTGAAAATTTAGGGTCCTTAAATCCTTATTTTCTTATAATTATTTTATTTCCTTATAATGATTTCATTTCATTAAAATGATTATATATTCATATGTTAGTTACGATTTCCTTATATTGGGAAACTTTTTGTTTTTATTTCCCAATATTGCTATCTTTTTAACTATATAGTTGTCTTTGCTTCATCCATTCAATGGCCGGTAGTGATCTTCACCAAGTAGCTAGAGGTAGAATTTCTGTTTGGAATGTTGCTCTGAACACTGCAGTAGAAGAATTATTTCGATTTGATTGCAGACAAGACATGCAGAATGCCAAAGCATAGATACATTCAAAGATTCACTGGGGTTCTTAAAGTACACTTGATCCGCGTTTTTTCTTATAATACCGAAGATGTGAAACTGACCGATAATTTGTAATTTGCCCTCTATGATTAAAAGTAAAACAACATGTTGAAGTAAGATGTATGTGGATTAACCCTCAAATAATCAACGGACCTGAGAAACTTGTCCCTGTGTGAATATAGATTTATATTGATAAAATTTGACATTAGTTGATGGAAATGCATGACTTTAGTTGCCTATGACGTTTTGTTCTATTTATATCATTAATTAGCTACCAGGAGAAAGTCTGGAGTAATGGTGAAACGCATGCGCTGTTGCATCTCATTTTGTATCACACCAAAAATTAGGAAGCTAATTTTCCTGTAAGTGATGTTGCTAGTGTGACGCAACTGTGGTTGTATTTTATCCGGGCACCAGAAGTCGCCCTGGTAACAATTGATATAGAACAAAATATTAGAACTAGAGATACGATGTAAGAATACGTCATAGATGAATAGGCAACTGAAGCCTATTACTTATTAAATTATGCATCAATATTGATTGAGATACCAGATAAAATTATATTTTAATTAAGATACCAGGTATATTTAGTTTTTTTTAGATACCAGATAGCAAAATATAGATTTTGATTAAGATATCAGATGTGTCTAATTTCTAGAGGCTAGCTACTTAGATTCCATTAGGTAATAAAGGCTCTTATCTTTATTGTCTATCACTCCCAATCTATTAAATGCTATCAAATCACGGCCATTATCTTTCTTATAATACCTACTCTTGTATGTTAAAAATCTACCCTAATTTACCTAAAATGTATTTTTTTAGGTCGCAATATTTGTTATGATTTTAGTGTCAGAACTGAAGAAAATATTTAAAGCATATAATTCTTGCTATTTAGTGTTAATATCTTCTATTAATTAACTTATTTGCCCTTTGTATATTTTTTACAACAAAACACGTTGCATTATTGTCATTAATATTATTAAGTATTGTTCTTTTTTTTTTCATCAATAAAAATCCTTAATATAAATCAATTTAGTGATTAGTGACCATGATCTCTTTTCAGACGCTCTCATTGCCGCCATACAAAACGACATAAAAGTAGCGGAGGAAAGTCTTTCTTCGACAGAGTTTGCAGAGTATTACAGTCACCCCTTCCTCTGTGAACCTACAGCTGATGCTATCAAGAAACTACCTAAAGACAACCAGGAACAACCTAAAGACAACCAGGAACAACCTAAAGACAACCAAACTAACGGAGTAGCTAATGGTCACGCAGAGAAATAACCTACCCCTTAGTTAGGAACATTCCAAGTAGCTGAACTCCTCTTATTTGATGTGATGTGATATTATTTCTCACCTGCACTCTTGAATCTCTTTTCAAAGTAACTAAATTCTAAAGAATCAATTGAAGAATTGCGTACATTTAGTAGATTTGTGAAATTGAAATAGGTTAGAAAACTATTCTTTGGTTGACTTTAGAAAACAGTGCCAACTGTAAATCGGTAGAGCGTTAGGGTGTGTTCCGAGTTATTGAACGGGTTCCACATTTTCGATCAAATAAGAAGAAGTATGATAATTTATCTTGTAATTTTTAATTGGTATCCACGATACCTGCAAGGCTGAACTCGTTATTTTAATTGGTATCCATGATACCTACAAGTGTGAACTCTGTATTTTAATTGGTGGTATCATGGAAACCAATCAAAATGACTTTTTGTCCTATATGATCGATAATATTTAACTGTTTAACATCTCCCAACACGCCCCATTCTAAATCATTCGATTCACTAGTTAGTAGTTAGAGGAGTGTGCTTAGAAGGGTAGTTTGGTTCTCAATCCCTTAGTATTATTGCAATGGATTCTAAAGGAGGAAATAGTCATTTGGTTGAGTGATGTAGATAGTGTCTCTAGGTCTTACCCTATGCAACTTATTTAGCTGTTCTTGGTTCTTTTAACAGAGTGCAATATTATTTCACTGACATTCAGACAGGACTGTGTATGTCTTTAGAGAGTATATTTTTATATATTTAACTTATTTATTCAGGTAACATTTGTACTTATCATTTACTTAAGTTTTATTTATTTAACATCAGGGTAAAGTATTGTTTTGTATCACAAAGCAAAGTAACTATACTACACATAGACCTATTTATTGTATATCTTTTTAGAGACCAGGTAGTGGCTTAAACCTTTGCAATAATTGTAAATATTGTGCTGAGGGAGATGTAATGTTCTACTATTACTGACATTGGTCTCCAAAGTGCAACTTGGTGTTAGATTTAGATAACTGTTATTTCATTTAATATCTAAGAGGAATATCTATCCTTGTTCATATCTATATATATAATAAAGTCTTATCAACTGTAGTATTATTTTTTATGCTATTCAATATGGTCCTCAGGGGCTCTATCCTGAAGTTGTATGTGGTGAATGGAAGAGAAGAAGGCCCCGAACTGTTGTAATTTGGATTATGTATTAAAGTTACTTGCAGTGCAGAATAGCACTAGGGTTATGCTCTTCAACTACGAGGTATTAGATTTAGTGTTAGGTAGGCTTCATTTACTATCACCTCTTCATTTTCCTCTTCCATCCGTGAGTGCAGCCACCGGTGCTTGTGTCCCTTTTCGTCACATCCTTGGTAAGTGACTACATTCACGGAGTAGCTTTTCTGTATCCATGAGCATGTCACAGACTCTTGCTGGGTGACTTTGGTCATGGAGCCACTTTATTTTCTGACTGCTTCTTCCAGTCCCTTGTATTTAATTTCCTTTTGACGTGAGCGATGATGCTTTTTCAGTTATTACAGTACGTCGCTACACTAGGGCTGTGACAATATGCTCTAAAAACTATAGATCCCGAAAATATCATAGACGAAACTAAATGAAATGGTATCGAATACTATATACCGCTGGTGTAGAACAATTCAATACTCTTTAATTCTCTCCGTCTATAATATTTTTGGGATCTATAGTTTTCAGAGCATATTGTCACAGCCCTAATTATGACCTTTTTGTGGCTTTCAACAGGTAGGTACCGATTAGATATAATTACCAGGTTCTCTTTAATTGTAGTTATTAAGATTCCATTGAAGCAAATAATGCTGGTCAATTATAAAGTAACGAAAGATAATATTAACAATTCACTGATATGTTATTACATTAACATCAATACTAAATCATAGATCTTGAAAATATCACAGACGAAATGAAAGAAACCGTATCGAATACTGTACATCGCTGGTTTAGAACGATTGAATAGTCCAAATTCAATGCGCCTCTAATATTTTCAGGATCTATGATTTTAAACTCATATTGTCACAACCCTAGAAATGTCCCTTGCGAACACCTTGTGGAAAGTCGTCCACACAATGGTAAATTTTTCCACAGTTCTCGACTTCGAAAATGGTCCACACTGAAAAGTCAATGGGATTCAGATCCAAGGGACCACAGTTCTTTGGACCAAAACCTTGGAATATGATCTTTGCACCAGTCCTGAGTAACATTCACTGTGTGTAACGTGGCACAGTCTTGTTGAATATCGACATATTGTCCTCGCCGAAGTGATCTTCAACACATTCCAACATTGGCTTCAAAATGTTTTCAACTTAACTGCTATAATCACTAGTGTGCGCGTTCTTTCAAAAATGAGGGAATTTCTATTAATTATATCAATTTTATGGACACTGATGGTACTTCTATTTATGTAATAATTATTATCCCTAACACAATATTTTCCCCTGAATACTGATATCAGAATAATTTCACATCCATGCTATCAGCTGCTTGCCAAGCGTATTATTAGGTTAGTGTGACGGACAGACAGAATATGCACTTATTATAGCATTAATTGCGCTAATGTCATATTATTCACTGGAGTTTATTTAACAATAATTAATATATTGTAATAAACCTAGTCATTAACACATTTTGAATTATTATTTTGATAGAAGTGCAATCTACCGAAATCCATGATAAAAATACATTGTGGATTTTTTGAAAGAGAACCTAGCTCTCTTGGACCAGAGCAATGAATAATTCAGATGTTAGACAGGGTTAATGTAACCAAGAGTTGGAAATGAATTGAGAGTATTGAAATTGAAACAAATTCATTCGGTGAAGTTAATTGAAAGTCTTTGAACATGACACACAAACTAACCCCCCCCCCCCTGAAATTTAAGCCAGAGTCTATTTTAGGACTATTGGATTCTTTAATTAGAGACTGTGACATTTTGAACTTAGTCTTACGTGTTAGAAATAATAAATTGATGTTATTATTCTCTTGAAGTCTTTAATGGAAAAGAACAGTCTGTATCAGGGATACGGTATCTAACAGTCTGTACCAGGGATACGGTATCTAACAGTCTGTACCAGAGATACGGTGT
Source organism: Caprella mutica (assembly GCA_947561585.1). Classification (NCBI taxonomy): domain Eukaryota; kingdom Metazoa; phylum Arthropoda; class Malacostraca; order Amphipoda; family Caprellidae; genus Caprella; species Caprella mutica. The sequence goes on along the minus strand of CANNZV010000696.1, from coordinate 56,946 downwards.
CTAACAGTCTGTATCATGGATAAGGTATCTAACAGTCTGTATCATGGATACGGTATCTAACAGTCTGTACCAGAGATACGGTGTCTAACAGTCTGTACCAGAGATACGGTGTCTAACAGTCTGTATCATGGATAAGGTATCTAACAGTCTGTATCATGGATACGGTATCTAACAGTCTGTACCAGAGATACGGTGTCTAACAGTCTGTATCATGGATAAGGTATCTAACAGTCTGTATCATGGATACGGTATCTAACAGTCTGTACCAGAGATACGGTGTCTAACAGTCTGTATCATGGATAAGGTATCTAACAGTCTGTGTCATGGATACGGTATCTAACAGTCTGTACCAGAGATACGGTATCTAACAGTCTGTACCAGAGATACGGTGTCTAACAGTCTGTATCATGGATAAGGTATCTAACAGTCTGTGTCATGGATAAGGTATCTAACAGTCTGTATCATGGATACGGTATCTAACAGTCTGCACCATGTATACTGTATCTAACAGTCTGTATCATGGATACGGTATCTAACAGTCTGTATCATGGATACGGTATCTAACAGTCTGCACCATGTATATTGTATCTAGCAGTCTGTATCATGGATACGGTATCTAACAGTCTGTATCATGGATACGGTATCTAACAGTCTGCACCATGTATACGGTATCTAACAGTCTGAATCATGGATACGGTATATAACAGTCTGTATCATGGATACGGTATCTAACAGTCTGCACCATGTATACGTTATATAACAGTCTGTACCAGGGATACGGTATCTAACAGTCTGCACCATGTATACGGTATCTAACAGTCTGTATCATGTATACGGTATCTAACAGTCTGTATCATGGATACGGTATCTAACAGTCTGCACCATGTATACAGTATCTAACAGTCTATATCATGGATACGGTATCTAACAGACTGTATCATGGATACGTTATATAACAGTCCATATCATGGATACGGTATCTAACAGTCTGTACCATGTATACGGTATCTAACAGTCTCTATCATGGATACGGTATCTAACAGTCTGCACCATGCATACGGTATCTAACAGTCTGTATCATGGATACGGTATCTAACAGTCTGCACCATGTATACGGTATCTTACAGTCTGTATCATGGATACGGTATCTACCCTACACATTCTAACGTCTCTCTAATTTTTTTCTCATAATCATCTTAGATAAAAAATCAGTACCTAGCCACTAAGACATAACTTGCACCTCTATACTTTTCTGCATTCATGAGCATTCACAGATTTTTCATCGGCACTTTCGTACGTTTTATGGTGCTATTTTTACTCCTTATTTCTATTTCGAAGTCTCTTGTATCTCAGCAATGTACATATGGTACAGAAACTAACGTTACGCTATCTAACTGCTAGACCAAGCAATTAAATAGTAATTGATAAATGCTTTACTATTCATGCCATTGATTTAGCCTTCTTGCGTTTTAAATTATCTCTTTATACGATATGGGTTCAAGTTGTAGAAATAGAAAATAGGAAATAATAGGAAAACAGGAAATATTTTCCTGGAATGAATTGTAGTGATATTTGTAGGTACTCATGAAAGCGTCTATACTTTATTTTGCGGTTGGCTTTTCACTGCCTAATGCACGGATCTTCCATATCCTCAGAACGCGAAAAAGCGTGCGTATTACAAAGTAATTGATAACTACGCAGACTTTAGCTATGATGATGTAAGTGAGCCTATGACAATAACCATGGACCGCTGCTATATCGTATGTACAGGTTCACAATCTCAGGTATGCACGGCTAGAAAACAAATCAACTCGCTTGGCGACTTTTGGCGCGAACGTCCTATAGTATTCTTACTAAAAGGCGGAGAAGTGATCGGGAAAAGGGCGGACGTGTCGTGGCTGGAAATCTCGCAGTGGTTACGAGCTACTTTCACTGGATTGCGACGTTGCCATTCGATGAGAAGCAAGTCCAGTTTCAGTATGATATCGTACCCAATATAACTTATAACTTAACAGTTATGGTGTAACTGCCTGCATAGTTTATGTCAGTTGGAGTTACAATAAGTATGGTAAAACTGTTCAATCTAGAAAATGGTCAAGAATAACTCTAAAGTCAAAAAATCCTGTGTTGCCAAATGTTGTTAATCTTTGAAGTAATCTTAATTGTATAAAAATTTTAACTGCCAATAAATCTTATAAGCTATTAGTTAACTATTACTACTGTGTTATTACTTACAGTTATTCCGGGAATATCATTATTACTATAGATTATGAGTAACGTGCCCTTTTATTCAAATCAATGCACATTTTATATATTCTAAAATAACTCTAATTTTACTGAAATAATATCAACTACTATTTTTAATCTATTTAACTCATATCACCACATTCCAGCAGCACTCCAACACGGGTCCTCTAGTTTCTCGTTAGCGAAGCATTATCTATGAAAGTTTAGCTTAACCGTAAGCCATGAGTTCTGAATCGGTGAGCAGTGATTAAAAGAAAGTTACGACTCACGCCTCTTAAGTAACGCTACCTACGATCATCCAACCCTTACCTAACGTTACGATTTTACCGCTAAATAGCACGTAGAGGACGTGGTTAAGGTACTGTAGACGTAGAGAGTTCTGTGGACGTAAAAAAACACTGTAGATGTAGTTAAGTTACTGTAGACGTAGATAAAGCACTATATACGTAGTTATAAGGTACTGTAAACGTAGTTATGTTACTGTAGACGAAGAGAAAACACTGTAGACGTCGTGAAGACCCTGTTAACATCGAGAAAACCCTGTAGACGTAGTTTAGGTACTGCAGACGTATAGAAAACAATGTAGACGTAGTTAAAGTACTGTCGACGTAGAGAAAACACTGTAGACGTAGTTAAAGTACTGTGGAAGTAGAGAAAACAATGTAGGCGTAGTTAAAATACTGTAGACGTAGAGAAAACAATGTAGACGTAGTTAAAGTACTGTAGAAGTAGAGAAAACACTGTAGACGTAGTAAAAGTACTGTAGACGTAGAGAAAACATTACATACGTAGTTAAAGTACTACAGACGTAGAGAAAACATTACATACGTAGTTAAAGTACTGCAAACGTAGAGAAAACATTACATACGTAGTTAAAGTACTGTAGACGTAGAGAAAACATTACATACGTAGTTAAAGTACTGTAGACGTAGAGAAAACATTACATACGTAGTTAAAATACTGCAAACGTAGAGAAAACATTACATACGTAGTTAAAGTACTGTAGACGTAGAGAAAACATTACATACGTAGTTAAAGTACTGCAAACGTAAAGAGTACACCGCAAACGTGAAGTAAACACTACAGACGTAAAAAAAAACACCGCAAACGTAAAGAAAATACTGCAGATGTAAAAAAAAACACCGCAAACGTGAAGTAAACACCGCAAACGTAAAGAAAATACTGCAGATGTAAAAAAAAACACCGCAAACGTGAAGTAAACACCGCAAACGTGAAGTAAACACTACAGACGTAAAAAAAAACACCGCAAACGTGAAGTAAAAACTACAGACGTAAAAAAAAACACCGCAAACGTAAAGAAAATACTGCAGATGTAAAAAAAAAACACCGCAAACGTGAAGTAAACACCGCAAACGTAAAGAAAATACTGCAGATGTAAAAAAAAACACCGCAAACGTGAAGTAAACACCGCAAACGTAAAGAAAATACTGCAGATGTAAAAAAAAACACCGCAAACGTGAAGTAAACACCGCAAACGTAAAGTAAACACCGCAAACGTAAAGAAAATACTGCAGATGTAAAAAAAACACCGCAAACGTGAAGTAAATAGTTCATTGCTGTAGACGTAACAAAGAAGCTCAATCTAAACTAGGTACTCCTAGAGTCTAGACGGTCCAAGGAAATTTCGGTCTCGGAACTTTCGGTCTGAGTTATAAATAAAACTTATCAGTTCGATATAAAGGGGGTGTGCCGCCCCCACCTCTCCGCCAGATCATTAAACAATCATAAAGTGTGCAGTACAACAAACTAGCAGATACAACCAACTACATAAGTGTCAAAACAATCTTCCTTTTATTCCGATAGAGAAATTTCCGGTCACCATTCTAGACGGCACAAAGGACTTTATAAGACTAGATGTTAACAAGACACTGTTAAATACTATTGACAATAAAAATACAGTATATTGATCAAACGAAGTAAACTGGAGCAAACAAAACTTCAGATTTGGTAAATTCATGATTATAAGATTATCTATCTACGACAATAAATGATTATAGAAAAAATACAATGGTAATAATTTTCTGGTTTGGTTGAAATTATAGAGGTCCGAAAAGGTAAAATTTCCATGATTAATTTATATATGTTTTCATTGCTTAAATATGTACATGGAATGTTAATAAAATAAGCATATAACCATTAATTGTTTACCTACAGATTAATTAACCATAGAATATTGATAAGGAATTCCTTATGATAGTTATAACGTTATGCAGCATATAATGCACGGAAAGGTCATATGGAAATTAATATACTTGATTATATCCAGGAGATAGGAAAAATACGTATGAAAAGAAAGTATGGTGCATGCACTCTGAACTTAGAAAATAAGAAATGACTGCACCAGACAATGTATGACCCTTTATGTTCTTTTATAATATAATATATTTCTTTGTTGGTAACAAAGGAGATCTCCAATATTGCAGTAACCGACTATGCCGATTGTTGGTTTCTGTACTAATTGAAAATGGCAAACTGTAAAGAGAAATCAATGTATTTTAAATGCTGTACAAATAGTACTGATAAAGTTAGGGTAAATTACGAATTATCAGTCAGTTTCATATCTTCGGTCATATAAGAAAAAACTATATAATAATTGTTATTTATTTTTTATTTTAGTTGGTATCCAGGATGCCTGCAGGTATCTTGGATGCAATTTAGTAACAATTATTGTATCGATTAACCGAAAATGTGGAACTTACCGATAATTCGTAATTTACCCACTGATAACTAACCATCTTTATTGGTAACATGTTTGCAGGTGAGAGATTTATTTCCGAGACAGGCTGTGCTGACTCAGCTTCATTTCGATGTTTGGAATTATCTCCACGAATTACTTTGAGTGTTATTGCCTATTTGGGTAGAGATGAAAACACTAAATAGTTACGAACTTCAAAGGTCCTGTCCACCCGATTATCACATCTATTTTTATTAAACTTTAATCGATTATCTTTTTTATGAGTTCATATAAATTCAACATTGATAGTATATTTCTATTTAAATTAAAATGGTTGAATGAATAAATGGAAATAAGATGGTTGAATGAATAAATGGAAATAAAATGGTTGAATGAATAAATGGAAATAAGATGGTTGAATGAATAAATGGAAATAAAATGGTTGAATGAATAAATGGAAATAAGATGGTTGAATGAATAAATGGAAATAAGATGGTTGAATGAATAAATGGAAATAAGATTGTTGAATGAATAAATGGAAATAAGATGGTTGAATGAATAAATGGAAATAAGATGGTTGAATGAATAAATGGAAATAAGATGGTTGAATGAATAAATGGAAATAAGATGGTTGAATGAATAAATGGAAATAAGATGGTTGAATGAACAAATGGAAATAAGATGGTTGAATGAACAAATGGAAATAAGATGGTTGAATGAATAAATGGAAATAAGATGGTTGAATGAATAAATGGAAATAAGATGGTTGAATGAACAAATGGAAATAAGATGGTTGAATGAATAAATGGAAATAAAATGGTTGAATGAATAAATGGAAATAAGATGGTTGAATGAATAAATGGAAATAAAATGGTTGAATGAATAAATGGAAATAAGATGGTTGAATGAATAAATGGAAATAAGATGGTTGAATGAATAAATGGAAATAAGATTGTTGAATGAATAAATGGAAATAAGATGGTTGAATGAATAAATGGAAATAAGATGGTTGAATGAATAAATGGAAATAAGATGGTTGAATGAATAAATGGAAATAAGATGGTTGAATGAATAAATGGAAATAAGATGGTTGAATGAACAAATGGAAATAAGATGGTTGAATGAACAAATGGAAATAAGATGGTTGAATGAATAAATGGAAATAAGATGGTTGAATGAATAAATGGAAATAAGATGGTTGAATGAACAAATGGAAATAAGATGGTTGAATGAATAAATGGAAATAAGATGGTTGAATGAATAAATGGAAATAAGATGGTTGAATGAACAAATGGAAATAAGATGGTTGAATGAATAAATGGAAATAAGATGGTTGAATGAATAAATGGAAATAAGATGGTTGAATGAACAAATGGAAATAAGATGGTTGAATGAATAAATGGAAATAAGATGGTTGAATGAATAAATGGAAATAAGATGGTTGAATGAATAAATGGAAATAAGATGGTTGAATGAATAAATGGAAATAAAATGGTTGAATGAATAAATGGAAATAAGATGGTTGAATGAATAAATGGAAATAAGATGGTTGAATGAATAAATGGAAATAAGATTGTTGAATGAATAAATGGAAATAAGATGGTTGAATGAACAAATGGAAATAAGATGGTTGAATGAATAAATGGAAATAAGATGGTTGAATGAATAAATGGAAATAAGATGGTTGAATGAACAAATGGAAATAAGATGGTTGAATGAATAAATGGAAATAAGATGGTTGAATGAATAAATGGAAATAAGATGGTTGAATGAACAAATGGAAATAAGATGGTTGAATGAATAAATGGAAATAAGATGGTTGAATGAATAAATGGAAATAAGATGGTTGAATGAATAAATGGAAATAAGATGGTTGAATGAATAAATGGAAATAAAATGGTTGAATGAATAAATGGAAATAAGATGGTTGAATGAACAAATGGAAATAAGATGGTTGAATGAATAAATGGAAATAAGATGGTTGAATGAATAAATGGAAATAAAATGGTTGAATGAATAAATGGAAATAAGATGGTTGAATGAACAAATGGAAATAAGATGGTTGAATGAATAAATGGAAATAAAATGGTTGAATGAATAACATTCATTTTCACAAATTTGGGCAATAGATACAAGAGAAATGATTAAACAAAACCACACTCTTTCTCACTCTATTTTATTTGTTTACGTTTTATCTTTTTTTTTCTAGGGACAATTGCAGTTAAAGTTTGGTGACTTTAGATGGTTAAAACTCCGCTAGAGGACCTATTATTCAATCAATATACTAAAAAAAATGAACATTTCTTTATTAATATATTCATATATTATTAAAGTATATGTAGTTCGCTGCATTGGTCTTTTTAAACATTTAAACATCACTATTGCAATAGTAAATTAAAATTGTGATACCTTTTTATAAGTAAAATGTTAAATGATATTTATTATATTCATTTTTTTCCTATATGATAGATGTGGAACCATCCTATAATTCGTCATATAAATAATGGAAATTGCTACTAATTTGAATCTTGCGTCATTGGACCCAATATTTATTTCACGGTTTTAGTGTTTCAATGTAAATACAACTCTTGATTATATAATAATAATTACAATTGGATAATGGTATATTAAGTTATTTCGTAATTTATGAATAAAATCTTTGATCGTTTATGGATTACACTTTTTGAATTAGGTATCAATATGATTTCATAAAATAGACATATACTTATACAATAGACATATATACCTTCTGTTTTAATGAAACAAATATATTCGAGAACATAAATCTTAACACAGTTTGTTGTATCCGCTAGTTTGTTGTACTGCACACTTCATGATTGTTTAATGACCTGGACATCACGCCCCCCGATAAACAAATACATGTCACAATTGGTGATAATATATTTAAACCAATTCTTTCAGATATTTCATATTGTTGAATTTTATCCACCAACATAATTTTAAAAAGTTAGGTTTCAATAAATGTATGAACTTCAATATTTCATTAAAATCGACACCCATGATACATGAATAAATAAATATACATATATATTTATTCCATTGAAATAGAAGTAACTGGAAGATAACTGGAAAGTACTCATAAATGACTATAATCTCAGTGACTACTAATCAAAATGACGTCAAAAATATCATAGCAAATCCTTTGAATCATGAGTGTAGTACCTACTTCTACGAATTTATTTCTTGAGTAGGTATTAGCGCAGTGCACGGCAGGCATCCACTGCCGTATTTCCCGCGCAAAGCGTGTCAAGGCTACATGATTCACTAGAGCCTATCTAGGTGCTAAGAATGGAAGAGGTTACCTACTAGGTATTTCCTAGTGTCATAGGAAGTTACTAAAGGGGGTCACTAGGGGGAAGTCCTACGCAGAACCTAGGTGAATGAACTGTCTTAACTACTACGTCGATTGCTACTAAGTAAGTACCTAATATGCTTTTAAAATCTTAGATCCTGAGAATATTATAGATGGAGAGAATTAAAGAGTATTGAATCCCTCTACACCAGCGGTGTATAGTATTCGATACCATTTCGTCTATGATATTCTTAAGATTTATTATTTTAAAAGCATATTGTTACAAACCTAGTGATGACAATTCTCTCTATACTTAGCACTTAGGTGAACCTATGGATAGTAAAAGAAACTTTAGTATTTGTAATGATTGTAGATATTTTAAAATTGGTCTGGGTACCCGATGATAAATTTGTTAAATTTGAAGAAAATAGGAAATTAGAAAACTGTGATTTGAGAAATTAACATCTTGCGGAGACTGTTTTATTTGACAGTACATCTCTATTCAACATTATTCTAAATAGACATTCAACTGGATAAATATGGCTAAACTCACCAATTTGTGACAATTCCTAACAGTACCGAAAAAGAAAACTCTGTCCATTTTAAAAGGTTAGATGTGTTCTTTGTCTTCTTAGAACGGTTTTTAAAAGTTGAGAATATATGTTAAAAATATAGAAGCGAATAATGTCATAGAAAGTAGATTATATTTTGTTTCTAAATATTCCTCATAATCATTGCTTAGTAGTTAAACATTTATCTTGAGTTCTATATAGCTTACATGTAATATTAAAGTGAAAAGTACGTAATTTCTTTTAAAATATCTTCATTGCTTCAAGACGTAAGGAAGAAGAACTGTTTTTAGTGACTGCAGAATGCGGTACCTCAGATCAGGTCAAAGATGACGTCACTGCAGCCAGAGGTTACTAACCTAATTTGTGGAAGTATGTCCCAGACTGATTCACACGGATTATAAGATATTAGAACTACCTTGATGAAGTGTGTCCCAGACTGATTCACACGGATTATAAGATATTAGAACTACCTTGATGAAGTGTGTCCCAGACTGATTCACACGGATTATAAGATATTTGAACTACCTTGATGAAGTGTGTCCCAGACTGATTCACACGGATTATAAGATATTAGAACTACCTTGATGAAGTGTGTCCCAGACTGATTCACACGGATTATAAGATATTTGAACTACCTTGATGAAGTATGTCCTACACTGATTCACACGGATTATAAGATATTAGAACTACCTTGATGAAGTATGTCCCAGACTGATTCACACGGATTATAAGATATTAGAACTACCTTGATGAAGTGTGTTCTAGACTGATTCACACGGATTATAATATATTAGAACTACCTTGATGAAGTGTGTCCTAGACTAATTCACACGGATTATAATATATTAGAACTACCTTGATGAAGTGTGTCCTAGACTGATTCACACGGATTATAATATATTAGAACTACCTTGATGAAGTGTGTCCTAGACTAATTCACACGGATTATAATATATTAGAACTACCTTGATGAAGTGTGTCCTAGACTGATTCACACGGATTATAATATATTAGAACTACCTTGATGAAGTGTGTCCTAGACTGATTCACACGGATTATAATATATTTGAAAAATAAATATTAGTCTAATAATACATATTTCTAACATTTCAATAATAATGTCTGTATAACCTCTGAAATTAAGAAATAATAATAACTATTTCATAGTTATTTTTCTTATATATAGATGACTTGAATTTTATTAATCTAATAAATATTGAATCAAAGCATTTTAATGTTACTTAAATAGTGTTGATAATATCTTCAGTTTATTGCATTTACTTAATATTCATTATACTTTCCATTATTCGTCTGCTTTTTATGTAAGCTAGTGTACACGTTCTGTCAAAAATGACTGTATTTTTACTACATCAACTTTATGGACACTGATATTTCATGTAATAATAATATTATCATCCCTAGCATCGCCTGTACTGCATTATTTTCAACTGAATGAAATATGATTTATTTTAGTTAGTGAAACCATTTTATTTTGTATAACAGCTGCTTGCCAAGCGTATTATTAGGTTAGTGTGACGGACAGACAGAAGCCTCTTTTATTATATAATTGAAATAGAGTCAAATAAATAAATATGCAAACTGTTCAAAATACCCAAACTTTAATTTGAGGAAAAAATATAAGATAAAACGATGTCAAATATATTGAAAAAAAAACAATTATTTTTTTTTAATGTATAACTGTTTAAAGTAGAAAAAACGGCAGATGTAATTAAATGTAACCTTTTTACAATAAACTCTGTTAGTTTTATAATAAGATGTAGCAGAAGAAGAGTAGTTTAAAGGTAGAAAATATTAGAAAAGTTCATTTCGAAGACTGGCTACAAAAGAAAAAAAGAAAACTGAAAAATGCGTGACAAGATGAAGAAGAGAAGACGGGACCTGAAGCGTGGAGTCACGTGAGAGAAACTAGCACGAACTGGTGAGAGAAGTGGTGAGAGAAGTGGTGAGAGAAGTGGTGAGAGAACTTGTGAGAGAAGTGGTGAGTGAAGTGGTGAGAGAAGTGGTGAGAGAAGTGGTGAGAGAAGTGGTGAGTGAAGTGGTGAGAGAACTGGTGAGAGAAGTGGTGAGTGAAGTGGTGAGAGAACTGGTGAGAGAAGTGGTGAGAGAACTGGAGAGAGAAGTGGTGAGTGAAGTGGTGAGAGAAGTGGTGAGAGAAGTGGTGAGAGAAGTGGTGAGTGAAGTGGTGAGAGAACTGGTGAGAGAAGTGGTGAGTGAAGTGGTGAGAGAACTGGTGAGAGAACTGGTGAGAGAAGTGGTGAGAGAACTGGAGAGAGAAGTGGTGAGAGAAGTGGTGAGTGAAGTAATGAGAGAACTGGTGAGAGAAGTGGTGAGAGAAGTGGTGAGAGAAGTGGTGAGAGAAATGGTGAGTGAAGTGGTGAGAGAACTGGTGAGAGAACTGGTGAGAGAACTGGTGAGAGAAGTGGTGAGAGAACTGGAGAGAGAAGTGGTGAGAGAAGTGGTGAGTGAAGTGGTGAGAGAACTGGTGAGAGAAGTGGTGAGAGAACTGGTGAGAGAAGTGGTGAGAGAAGTGGTGAGAGAAGTGAAAAGAGAAACATTTACTACCAGTCACCATAGCTTATATCAGTCACATCAGTCACCAGAGGCTATATACCTTGCTATGCAACACTCTCTATAACTTAACACTGAAATCAGTCACATCAGTCACCAGTACATCAGTCACTATATCAGTCACATCAGTCACCAGTACATCAGTCACTATATCAGTCACATCAGTCACCAGTACATCAGTCACTATATCAGTCACATTAGTCACTATATCAGTCACATCAGTCACTAGTACATCAGTCACTACATCAGTCACATCAGTCACCACAGCTTATATATCTTGCTATGCAATACTTTATATAACTAAACACTGAAATCAGTCACCAGTACATCAGTCACTACACCAGTCACTATATCAGTCACATCAGTCACCAGTACATCAGTCACTACACCAGTCACTATATCAGTCACATCAGTCACCAGTACATCAGTCACTACACCAGTCACTATATCAGTCACATCAGTCACCAGTACATCAGTCACTACACCAGTCACTATATCAGTCACATCGGTCACCAGTATATCAGTCACTATATCAGTCACCAGTATATCAGTCACTATATCAGTCACATCGGTCACCAGTATATCAGTCACTATATCAGTCACATCAGTCACCAGTACATCAGTCACTACACCAGTCACTATATCAGTCACATCAGTCACCAGTACATCAGTCACTACATCAGTCACATCAGTCACCAGAGCTTATATACCTTGCTATGCAATACTTTATATAACTTAACACTGAAATCAGTCACCAGTACATCAGTCACTATATCAGTCACATCAGTCACCAGTACATCAGTCACTACATCAGTCACATCAGTCACCAGAGCTTATACATCTTGCTATGCAATACTTTATATAACTTAACACTGAAATCAGTCACCAGTACATCAGTCACTATATCAGTCACATCAGTCACTATATCAGTCACTATATCAGTCACATCAGTCACTACATCAGTCACATCAGTCACATCAGTCACCAGAGCTTATATACCTTGCTATGCAATACTTTATATAACTTAACACTGAAATCAGTCACCAGTACATCAGTCACTATATCAGTCACATCAGTCACCAGTACATCAGTCACTACATCAGTCACCAGTACATCAGTCACTACATCAGTCACATCAGTCACTATATCAGTCACATCAGTCACCAGTACATCAGTCACTACATCAGTCACATCAGTCACCAGTACATCAGTCACTACATCAGTCACATCAGTCACATCAGTCACATCAGTCACCAGAGCTTATATATCTTGCTATGCAATACTTTATATAACTTAACACTGAAATCAGTCACCAGTACATCAGTCACTATATCAGTCACATCAGTCACTATATCAGTCACTATATCAGTCACATCAGTCACTACATCAGTCACATCAGTCACATCAGTCACCAGAGCTTATATACCTTGCTATGCAATACTTTATATAACTTAACACTGAAATCAGTCACCAGTACATCAGTCACTATATCAGTCACATCAGTCACCAGTACATCAGTCACTACATCAGTCACATCAGTCACCAGTACATCAGTCACTACATCAGTCACATCAGTCACCAGTACATCAGTCACTACATCAGTCACATCAGTCACCAGTACATCAGTCACTACATCAGTCACATCAGTCACATCAGTCACATCAGTCACCAGAGCTTATATATCTTGCTATGCAATACTTTATATAACTTAACACTGAAATCAGTCACCAGTACATCAGTCACTATATCAGTCACATCAGTCACTATATCAGTCACTATATCAGTCACATCAGTCACTACATCAGTCACATCAGTCACCAGAGCTTATACATCTTGCTATGCAATACTTTATATAACTAAACACTGAAGCCTCGAGTCACACTTTCTCCTTCACTGAAACTAAGAGTGAGCTTCAAATGAAAGTATGAGTGGTGCGCCTATCCAAAAGAAAACTATAATGAATTAATAGTTATGAGATATACCTTCTTCAGCATCACTCTGATGTGATGAATGCTTTATTTATTAAGTTTTTATTTAGTTTATTGATAGAAGAGTAAGTAAAAGAGGCGGCGCGAGAGCTGTGTAGGTGGAGTTTAGAGAGAAACCTCTGGGCCGGTTGTTCTCTTCGCCGTTTTCCCTTTTAGTTCACTACATTGGGGTCACATGTCAGTTTCGTTTTTCTTTGGCTGCCTGTCGGACGTGTGTGCTCACGAGTCTGGCTGGAATAGCTTCGCTCTGGGTCAACTAGCCCTTTCCTGCTGCCCGCTGCTTGCTTGGATTATAAGGCCTAATACACTCTGCAAAATAGTGCTCAGAAGTGATCTTCCCTCTGTGGTGAATTGTGTCTTTGAAAAGAAAGTGAAATCTCTCGAGTGATACCTAATTGGCTTTTGGAAATTGTAATTGAAGAAGTGCTTTCTTGTGTGCTACTAATTGTATCATCCATCAGATTATTCATTAGTAAATACTTTTAAATGTTGATGCTCTAAGGTGTTATTGCGTCATAGTTCTAGGGAGAGACCATGCCAAGGAGTGGGACATCTTCCAGCCGCTAGAAAAGTTACAACAATGTCAATGGTGAGACTAAAGGTACATAGTACGGCAATTGCTAGTAAATTACGGAATTATTGTTTAAATAATTCTTTGGATCGACTGCTACAACCGCCACTCTATGTAACAAAAATATAAGCCTTTATAGCTAATACTAGCCGTAATTCATCTTATGTAAAGAAAACCTACAAAGCCTACAAACCTATAGCGGCAGTTGTTGCCTATAAAGGCTCACTTTGATGGTACATCGGCTGGCCGTTGTAGTAGATCATTCTAATAATTATTTACAACAGTAATTCTGTAACTACTTTCCTGAAATTATCAGTTTGAAACACATTCTTACTTTCTTGGGAAGTCCAAACTTTGAAGAAATTAAGCTGATAATTTCAGGGAATTGGTTTACAGAATTATTGCTTTAAAATAGTTCCTTGGATGTACTGCTACAACGGCCAACCTATGTCATAAAATATTAGCCTTTATAGATCATAATGACCGTACTTTTCTTACGTAAAGAAAACCTACAAAGGTTCATTCCCTGGCAGACTAAAACCTATAGCGGCAGTTGTTGCCTATAAAAGCTCATTTTTATGGTACATTGGATGGCCGTTGTAGCAGCTTTATCTGTAAAGTATTATCACAAAGTACAAAATTTCATATATATTTTTTCACAGCTAAAGAAACAGTCATTCTTTTGTATTACAGATATATTCTGTGGCACTTTAGTTCATAGTTTTCTGACAAAATGAAGTAAATTCGTACTCGGGTAAGTTACGAGTTATTGGTTATATAAAAGAAAACACATTAATTTAAAAAATATATTCTAATTGGATACCAATCAAATTACCAAATGAATAGTATATATTAAAACTTTTTTTTGTTCGGAAACATGGAAGAGTTCCATAACTGGGTGCTTATCCTCTATAGTGGGATAATAACAATGTTAAACAGTGCAATGTCAATGGTATACATCTCTTTATACTAACCTACAAATAGTATTACCAATACATGTAGTAATATCCTGTTCTACTTCTCACTACTTCAACCAAACTGTCTTACCTGTGCGGGGGTTGATTACATGTGTACTGTACTTGCAAGAGAAAATTGAAAAAAATATAATTCTCCGTCTATTTTGTTACCTTTACATAAAGAAAATAGATTATAAGTTCAAAATTATTCACTAAATTTTCATATACATTTATTAATTGTCTTCTAGCAGAGAATTATAGTTGTTATCTTATTTAAAATAAGAGAAGAAAGTACAAAAGAATTTGTCCCAGCAATAGGCACAGAGAGTATGAGTCAAAAACTCATAGGTACTCCAGCAAAAGAGTGTGAGTCATAAAATCAATTTCGATTTCGTTGAGAACAGCGAAAGTGATGATTGTGCTAGAGCGCCCCTGGCGGTGAAGCTGGAGACTACAACCGTAACTATGTTAATTGTACACACGTAATGGTAGAGCGTGTGTGCGTATATATCAGAGAAGAGTGTAAATGTGGAAGAAGTGGAACGAAGTGTTATTTTAAACATGTAGATATAGAATAGAAAGAACTGTAGATTTTTTCACACTAAAATCTGCTTTGAATCAGAGAAAACATTAACCTGTACCTACTAGAGCTAGATGTAAAATTAGACATCTAGCAGGAACAAACTTTGTCTTACAGAAAAGTGAATTTAATAGGAATGATGAGGATGGACACTCGAAAAAGAAAAGATAATTGGAGAAATACAAAACAAGGGGGAATAACTGATGCGCATCCAAATATTTATAAATTCAGGTTTCACGCTAATGTAGCTTCTCAAAAAAATGATCTGTATAAACGGCGCAGCGGAGAAACAGTTGTAGGTAACAGAAACCAAAATATGAATTTAAACTGGCAGCAAAAGTTACAAACACAAGTAATGGAGCTATTTAGTTACTGAAGAGAGAAGAAGCAATGAATGTAGGAGAAAAGAGTGCCGGATGTCACAGAGAATGTGTGGTCAATCACCGGATTTTAATGACGGTATGATAATATACGCAAACATTGATGAGTTGCAACCAGGAAAGGTGAAAGAAAAGGTAAGGTTGTAAGGTGATCAATGGACTTGACTGAGGCAACGAGAGAGCAGGCAAGGTATCTCAATGTTTTGTGGAAAATTATAATCTTGTTCAGGAGGTAACGGAGGTTACAAAAGGAAATAATTTATTCGATCTGATTTTTATGAATAATGAGGATCTAATGGTGAAGATAGACTATGAAGACACTGTGATGTTCGATCATAAGTTGTTAGTTGCTATGACAAATATATCTTCTGTGTCTATTGTTAACAAGGATTTAACACAAGCTTGATTTTTTCAGCAAGAAAATCGCATTGGAGAGTGTTAGAGAGTGATTGGAGAATACAAATTGAAATCAGACAATGGAAGGAAAATTTGTGGATGAATTCTACGATCTAATTTTTGGTGAAATTTTTCACATGCATGTATGTGAAAAATATTTGCCTCGGAAAAATATGCGAAGTGGACAAAAAGGAATTCCAAGAGACCGAAAAATTATAATGGGAAAGAGAGCTAAATTGAGGTGGAAGTTGAAATGAACCACTGATGGCAGAGAACGACTGCCAAGAGAGGAAAAATTGAAAACGTTACAGGGTTCTATCTCGAAGATTGGAGCGTATGAGGGAGGAGAGAAGTGATGTGGAAGCAATAAAGAAAAATCCAAAGTATTTCTATAAATATGTTAAAAACAAATCAACAATCAAGTCGATGATTCGGCCTTTAAATAAAGAAGGGCAACTTGTACACGAGGCTAGATAAAAAGTGAAATTCTAAATCGTTAGTATATGGGGGTGTTCAGTAGGCTTAGATCGGGAAACATCGACGTGATCTTGAAGGAAGTGACTCTCTCCTGAATCAATACGGGGGGCAAAAATAAACTGAAATCTTATTCAGCAGCGGTTCCTGACGGGGTTCCTGCTATTCTTCTAAGGAAATGTGCGGATGGTACTCTCCTCTCCTTCATTTATGCTTTGGAGAGCATCGATAAATTCGAGAACTATTCCAACAAAACTGAAGCTGGAATACGTTATTCGAATTTACAAAAGAGGAAACTAAATATAACCTAAAAAGTAAAGACCTGCTGCCCTGACTTTACACACTAGTAAAGTGTTTAAGAGAGTTGTAGGGAAAGAAATTGTGGATGCCGAAAAAAAAACTACTATTTAATCGGTGACAACATGGATTTAGACAGGGACGCTCCTGATTGTCATATTTATTGGAGCACCGACAGTACATCCTCGATTCTTTGAGAATGAACTGTCTGTGGATGACGTCTATCATGATATGGTCGACCATATTGTGCTTCTAGAGAAGTTCAAAGCAACCTGACGAAATGGTAAGCTGCTGAGTTGGTTGGGGGCTTTCTTGATGTTACATATGTGATTAGTGGCGTTCCACAAGAATCAGTGGTCGGGCCTCTTTCGTTTCTAAATTCTAATCGATATTCAGGATATTGATGAAAGAGTGGCGAATACAATCGTTACGTCATTCGCTAACGATACGCGATTGATGAAAACTATCGGTCAAGATCAGGGTGTGTGACTTCTAAAGGATGATCTATTGAGAATATATTAGTGAGCCAGGGAAAATAATGTGAGATTCAATAGATAAAAGTTTGCACTCGTAACCTATTCACCAAGGCAGGATGTAATAGATAATCGGCATTACATCACAACAGACGGTACGTGAATGAGAGGAAACTTGTGGTGAGAGAACTGGGAGTTTTGATGCAAGTTGACTACTCCACTTATCGGGACTATATACGTAGATGCAGTAGGGGAAAAAAGTAGACAGCAAGTGGCTTGGTTATGATTTCTTTTTTGGACTAGAGACAGGAATTTAGTGATAACTTTATTCAAAAATAGGGTCTTTCTGTTGGTGGATCTGGAAGTTACCAAATAATATTTGGAAAATAGTTGAGGTCATGGTTACAAATATTCACCTACTACCTATGATAGTGACAGGAGGGGATGACTCTGCCGTGTGCCACCAATTATTAATAGATCCATGACAAGAATTCAAACATTGAAAGAGGCTTCTATGATTTTCGGAGGTCCTCGATTATTCCATAGTCATCCAACGGATTTCAGGTGGAGAGTTTTAAGAGGAAGTTGGATGGTTTCTTGGAGAAAATTCCAGACAAGCCACTGTTGGCTCATTACTACCAAGTGGTAATCAGCAATAGTATTGTGGATCAGTGTAGAGACTGTGAGCTGTGACTGTACACTGATAAAGTGATTGTGATGGTGACAGCCAAAAGAGAGCTTCACCATTGGAGAAGAGTGGGTGGCCCATCCACCTCAACTGGCGGATGGAAGCAGTTGGAACTTCATCTCATTGATCTCAGATGTGTTAATTGCACACACGTAATGGCACAGTGTACGTGTGTTAGTTCTACATACATATTGTAATACTCATAGTGTGTTGAGGTCCTATTAACTGACTGGTCACTTTAGAATTTATCTGTAAAATTGTTAATTTTTTTGTTCTTACAATGCATCAAAATTTAGAAATTTCTTTACATTTGGAATAAATTAAATACCAAAATAGATTTATAAAATCAATAAATTTGGAGAGAAAAAAAATAGACTCAAAGAGATAACCGGTTAAAGAGAACTTAGAAACTACATTATTTTTAGCCATCGGGTAATTTAATCAAATCCGCTTGCGAAGAAACTAGGTACAGCCAAAGAAATGTGTATCCGTAATGATAGTTTAACAGTTTATTAATTTCACGTATCCAAAAATAATCTCTACTAATTGTAAGGTTTGTAGACATTTTATCGACAAACCTGGTCTGGGAACACGACGACAAATTTGTTAGCATTGAAAATAGTTGCTGAGACTCTTTTCTCTGATGGTACATATGCCACTTCTAACTCTTTTTAAGAGTTTAAAGAGTTAAAGAAGAATAAATAATCTGGTGATTTGTTAAACTCTTCTCCCATAAACTTGTGAGTAGGTCTGAATTATTTGCTTTAGTGGAGACTATTAACAGTTTGGTGGATAACTACTTTTGACTCGTTTGGTGGATAACTACTTTTGACTCGTTGATCTCTCTTAAATATTTAGTAGAACAAAATAGGTAGAAAATATTTGCTTGCTTGCCAAAAGATTTTTTATATTTTAGATTTCCATAATAATAGGTTTCAGCTAATTTAGATTTTCTTCATTTAAAGTAAAATATTTGTACGCTTTTACACACTGTATATTGTACAGTGTACATATATGCTCTCTCCAGAATCAGGGAACTTTTTTAAAGTTACCTATTAGAAAAGCTTCTAAGCTACTTCACGAAACAGTCCAGAACCTGTTTCACTGTTTTTCTACTTTCCCCATCGCGTTGCAGAACGTTAGAGGTTTCCAATTACCATCATGAAGACATTTAGTAACCTGGTAGTGGTAACTATTACCAATGGAATTAATTACCAGGTAACTATTATCAAAGGAATTAATTACCAGGTAACTATTACCAGAAAATGTCAGAGAAAGTCAACATTAATCTCTTTTGTTAAATATTTTCTCAAATGGCATCTGAAAATTAACAAAATTTTACCGCAATCTGTGGATTTCTTGAACATATATTTTATAGGTACTATTCGTATCCATGATACCTGCAGGTATCAGGGATACGCATTCATATAACCTCTTAGAACCAAACCTACGACTACCAAACTTAACACTTCTAGTTAAAGTCATGATTAACACAGAAATACATTACACTAAAGGACTAAGGTTTAAAGAATAGAGATGTATTTGGCAGAGCTGAGTTTTCTTGGTCTGATGGTACATCGTGTGTGTACCGAGAGAAACTTTCACTGAATGGTGCACACAGAAACCACACAGAAACTATACAGCAACCACACGTGTACAATAAACACGCACATGTGTTATATAAACGCACATGTGTAAACTGAGTAACATGTGTAATATAAATAAATATGAGTAATAATAATACACATATAAACACATATGTGTATAATAAATACACATGTGTACATTAAAAACCTACGTATGCACAATAAATATATGGTTTCCAGAAAATTGGCAGGAGGAAAATTGCCAGTCACTTACCTAATATGAGTTTTCTGGCTATTTGCAACATTATTTGATTATATAAATACATTTTAACAACATTTTCATTCATAAAAAAAGGCCTTTACCCATCATTAAAAATTTAAGGGGATATTATTCTCTAAGTTAGCTGTAATATAGTTATTTGCATCCGCTAGTTTATCGTACTGCACACTTCATGACTGCTTAATGACCTGACAGAGGGTGCGGGGGAAGGGGGGGGGGGTTCTGGTGGCGGCTCGCCCCCTTTATATACATATATTTGATGTTAGACAAACAGTTCGATGAAGTGTTTGACAGTGTGTACGGGGCATTAGACAAACTGTTTGACGAAGTGTTTGATAGTGTGTACGGGGCGTTAGAGAAACAGTAAAGGGCCGTACACACCTAGGGTTTTTTAAGTCTTCCACCAGACTTTTTGCTAAGCTCCTCCTACTTTTTCCACGAGAATATAAGAAAAACGATATATTTATTATTTATTTCAGTTGGTATCCATGATACCTGCAGGTATCATGGATACCAACTGAAATAAATAATAAATATATCGTTTTTCTTATATTCTCGTGGAAAAAGTAGGAGGAGCTTGGCAAAAAGTCTGGTGGAAAGACTTAAAAAAGCCTAGGTGTGTACGGCCATTCAGAGCTGTGTGACCGATTCATTCAGCTCTACAGCCCTACTAATATTAATCTGTCTATATGATAGCTAAATTGAAGGGGCCTGATATTGTCTATTTTTTGCCTGCCGGATTTTTATTGTCTCTAGGTGATATCGTCTCAAGGTGATTATTTATTACATATTAATGGAGGTTAATTAGTTTGTCAGATTGATTAATTCATAAGATTATTGGTTGCACAGCTGATTTGGAATCTGTGATTTAATTATTATATGGATGATAGCGTTAGACACACTAATTTGATGAATGGATAGGTAGTTCTGATGATTATATTTTCATTCAATTCACAAATTCCAGTACCTTTTTTTTTATTTCTCCCTA
Organism: Caprella mutica; assembly: GCA_947561585.1. Taxonomy (NCBI): domain Eukaryota; kingdom Metazoa; phylum Arthropoda; class Malacostraca; order Amphipoda; family Caprellidae; genus Caprella; species Caprella mutica. The sequence continues at coordinate 35,873 of CANNZV010000696.1, read as the reverse complement.
AATGTTTCAGTCGAATATAAACAAAGAACGTTGTGAATGTATTAGAATGATCACAGACACAACCCAATACATTGCACTCCAGTACATTCCTAGTACTAATTGCACTCCAGTACAATCCTAGTACTTATTGCACTCCAGTACATTCCTAGTACTAATTGCACTCCAGTACATTCCTAGTACTTATTGCACTCCAGTACATTCCTAGTACTTATTGCACTCCAGTACATTCCTAGTACTTATTGCACTCCAGTACATTCCTAGTACTTATTGCACTCCAGTACATTCCTAGTACTTATTGCACTCCAGTACATTCCTAGTACTAATTGCACTCCAGTACATTCCTAGTACTAATTGCACTCCAGTACATTCCTAGTACTAATTGCACTCCAGTACATTCCTAGTACTAATTGCACTCCAGTACATTCCTAGTACTAATTGCACTCCAGTACATTCCTAGTACTTATTGCACTCCAGTACATTCCTAGTACTAATTGCACTCCAGTACATTTCTAGTACTAATTGCACTCCAGTACATTTCTAGTACTAATTGCACTCCAGTACATTCCTAGTACTAATTTCTATCATATATTATTTACTTGAATTTACTTTCATGTTTTTAATTCAAAACTGTAGTCAGTGCATATTAGCTTCCTAATTAGAAACATGTTTTTATTTACTAATTATTATCTCTTTGGCACTTAGTTACAATAATTGGTATATACTTTTTATTTGAGATATTAGAAGTACTAAATTTCTCCGGTACTTCTACATACGAGTTTGTTGCTAACATTCGGTAAACTCTGACAATATTTTCCCATCGCTATATTTCCCCCATGATTATATTTTCCCCATCACTATATTTTCCCCATCACTATATTTCCCCCATCACTATATTTCCCCCATCACTATATTTTCCTCATCACTATATTTTCCCCATCACTGTATTTTCCCCATCACTATATTTTCCCCATCACTATATTTTCCCCATCACTATATTTTCCCCATCACTATATTTTCCCCATCACTATATTTCCCCCATCATTATATTTTCCCCATCACTATATTTTCCCCATCACTATATTTCCTCCATCATTATATTTTCCCCATCACTATATTTCCCCCATCATTATATTTTCCCCATCACTATATTTTCCCCATCACTATATTTTCCCCATCACTATATTTTCCCCATCACTATATTTTCCCCATCACTATATTTCCCCCATCATTATATTTTCCCCATCACTATATTTTCCCCATCACAATATTTCCCCCATCATTATATTTTCCCCATCACTATATTTTCCCCATCACTATATTTTCCCCATCACTATATTTTCCCCATCACTATATTTCCCTCATCACTATATTTTCCCCATCACTATATTTTCCCCATCACTGTATTTTCCCCATCACTATATTTTCCCCATCACTATATTTTCCCCATCACTATATTTTCCTCATCACTATATTTTCCCCATCACTACATTTTCCCCATCACTACATTTTCCCCATCACTATATTTTCCCCATCACTATATTTTCCTCATCACTATATTTTCCCCATCACTATATTTTCCCCATCACTATATTTTCCCCATCACTACATTTTCCCCATCACTATATTTTCCCCATCACTATATTTTCCCCATCACTATATTTTCCCCATCACTATATTTTCCCCATCACTATATTTTCCCCATCATTATATTTTCCCCATCACTATATTTTCCCCAGTGATTTATTATGTTAATATTCATCAGAGTTGGTAAGTTACGAATTGTCGGTCGGTTTCACATCTTCGGTAATATAATAACAAAATAAATAATAATTGCTATTTATTTTTTACTCTAATTGGTATCCATGATACCTGCAGGTATCATGGATACTATGAACATAAAAATCAAATAAAAATGATTATATAGTTTTTTCTCATATGACCGAAGATGTGAAACCGACCGATAATTCGTGACTTACTCTAAGTCTCTCTCGACATACTTGTTCTATTTACCCAAAATATAATAGTGTGAATTTCTCCATTTTAGAATAAGTTAGAGATTCCTGTTCTGCTCGGCAGATCGCACAGAGAAAGCGAATGTGAGCGATAGCTAGCGAGACGTTCCGTACGAAACATTGTGGCGCACTGAGCGTAAACTTCTACTTACTTTCGTTTTTCTATAACTAACAGGTTTGGAGATGTGTGTACGTAACGTATGTACGTAGCTACGGTGGATAGCAGTAGGTTATAGGACCAGTCTCTTACGCACACCTAGGAACTTATGTACGCTTATATAACCTGTACGACAGTGTACGTACACGAGAAAAAGCGTACACATGTTATTCCTTGTCTAGGACATTTCGTCCAACGGACTATTTGTCCGTGGACAATTCGTTCACGGACAAATTTTTTACAGTTATGCAATTAGATATGCTAAAAGGATTGACTCTATCTTTAAGTTATTTACCTCGTTAAATATTTTGCATTAATTAATTAGTTATGATTATCTGAAATATGTAACTGTAATAACAGCTAGGGTACTAACAAGAATAAATTTGTGGTTCATTTGGCAGCTAAGGTAACATGTTTAGCAACTATGTTTTGATGAATCCCCTTCTGGTTTTGATGTAGTTTGTTGTATCCGCTAGTTTGATGTACTGCACATTTTACGGGAGCCTCCTCCCCCCCTGGCATATCTAACAGTCCAACTGATAAGTTTTTTATTATACCTTAGACTGAAAGTTTCGAGACCGAATTATCCGCTCAAATCTCACGTTGAATAAACGTCAAAAAATGTCAAAATTGTAATGTTACGTATCATTTTACATCTGTTAATGATGTCATCCGCTTTTAATGAATACTCTACACATTTTAATATTCATAATTTCAACTTTTTCTATCATTGTTCTTTAATAAATCATTATATCACGAGACCGAAGGTTCTGAAACCGAATTTTCCGAGACCGAATTTTCCTAGGTCCGATTTATTGATATATACAGGGTGACCCACAAAAAGTGTACCCAACTTAGAATTAATATAAATATCGTATTAATAGGTAGTTGAAAAATGAGTTGTAGTAAATTTAATTTTTTTTCATGTATCCATTGTACCAGTCATTGCTTAAGATTGTACGTGTACGATGTTTATATTTATTCAAACCAGGGTACACTTTTTTGTGTGTCACCCTGTATATATCAAGTTCTTTTTTACCGAAAAAATCAGAAATTTTCTTTGTGATAATTTATATTTGATCGTATCTATGATACCGTAGCTCATCCATTTAGTAGTCACCAGAGTTCATTTAATTGTAAAGTAGCCTTAATTTCGTCCCTATTTCTTCGGTGTGGAAACATACAAAAAAAATAACAATTTAAAAGTATATATAGTTGAAATGAAATATTTCATACTATTTATCAGTGATAACTGTATAATTCAGGTATATTTAGTAAATTGCATACTATTAAATCTTTCATTTATAACCTCGATCATATTGAATTAATCATATAAAGTACATAACAACTGTATTTGATATATAATAAATAGTTAATAAGATATAAATATATAATACATAATAATTTAGGTATTTATTACAGAATTGTATAGGTATTCATTACGGAATAATATAGGTATATATTACGAAACTATATAGGTATTTGTTAATGAATTATATAGGTATTTATTACGAAACTATATAGGTATTTATTACGGAATAATATAGGTATTTTTTGCGGAATAATATAGGTATTTATTACGGAACTATATAGGTATTTATTACGAAACTATATAGGTATTTGTTACTGAATAATATAGGTATTTGTTACGGAATAATATAGGTATTTGTTACGGAATAATATAGGTGTTTATTACGGAATAATATAGGTATTTTTTACGGAATAATATAGGTATTTATTACGGAACTATATAGGTATTTATTACGGAATAATATAGGTATTTATTACGGAATAATATAGGTATTTATTACGGAATAATATAGGTATTTATTACGGAATAATATAGGTATTTATTACGGAATAATATAGGTATTTATTACGGAACTATATAGGTATTTATTACGGAGTTTATAGGTATTTATTACGAAATAATATAGGTATTTATTACGGAATAATATAGGTATTTATTACGGAATAATATAGGTATTCATTACGGAATAATATAGGTATTTATTACGGAATAATATAGGTATTTATTACGGAATAATATAGGTATTTATTACGGAATAATATAGGTATTTATTACGGAATAATATAGATATTTATTACAGAATTATATAGGTATTTATCACGGAATAATATAGGTATTTATTACGGAATAATATAGGTATTTATTACGGAATAATACAGGTATTTATTACAGAATTATATAGGTATTTATTACGGAATAATATAGGTATTTATTACGGAATAATATAGGTATTTATTACGGAATCCTGAAGGCATTCATTACGGGTTTACCGGAGACGCGTTAATAATTCTGTGCGAGACGTTCAGTCACTCACATGATAATTAATCTATTATTGCTATTGCAGATCGGTTGGAAGTTCTAGTAGAGACTGTACCTGAGTTCAGGTTATCATTTATTATTTCAAGGACACTTCTTGACCCCCATCCCTCTCCCCATACAATTTATGACCCCTCCCTGCCTCTCCGATGATAAAAACCCTGGAATTTCCAGACTAGAAGATCTAATATGGATTTGTGAATATCCGTACATTAGAATAAAGGTATTTTGTACATTAAGAAAGGTAAATAATTGACCTGGTGAAGTATATGACCCGGATGTGTCGGGCTAAACCTATTTGTCCTGCGGCTAAAAAACCTACCACTGTTGCCGACCGGAGAAAAACAACCTTTAACCTGGTAACTTTGATGTAGCCTGGTAACTTTGATTTATCCTGGTAACATTGATGTAGCCTGGTAACTTTGATGTAGCCTGGTAACTTTGATTTATCCTGGTAACATTGATGTAGCCTGGTAACTTTGATGTAGCCTGGTAACTTTGATGTAGCCTGGTAGCTTTGATTTATCCTGGTAACATTGATGTAGCCTGGTAACTTTGATGTAGCCTGGTAACTTTGATTTATCCTGGTAACATTGATGTAGCCTGGTAACTTTGATGTAGCCTGGTAACTTTGATGTAGCCTGGTAACTTTGATGTAGCCTGGTAACTTTGATGTAGCCTGGTAACTTTGATGTAGCCTGGTAACTTTGATGCAGCCTGGTAACTTTGATGTTGCCTGGTAACTTTGATGTAGCCTGGTAACTTTGATGTAGCCTGGTAACTTTGATTTATCCTGGTAACATTGATGTAGCCTGGTAACTTTGATGTATCCTGGTAACTTGGTAACTTTGATGTATCCTGGTAACTTGGTAACTTTGATGTATCCTGGTAACTTGGTAACTTTGATGTATCCTGGTAACTTGGTAACTTTGATGTAGCCTGGTAACTTTGATGTAGCCTGGTAACTTGGTAACTCTGATGTAGCCTGGTAACTTTGATGTAGCCTGGTAAATTTGATGTAGCCTGGTAACTTGGTAACTTTGATGTAGCCTGGTAACTTTGGTGTAGCCTGGTAACTTTGATGTAGCCTGGTAACATTGATGTAACCCTTGGCAATGTTGTAACAATATTGGGCAATGTTGTAACAATATTTGGCAATGTTGTAACAATATTTGGCAATGTTGTAACAATATTTGGCAATGTTGTAACAATATTTGGCATTGTTGTAACAATATTTGGCAATGTTGTAACAATATTTGGCATTGTTGTAACAATATTTGGCAATGTTGTAACAATATTTGGCATTGTTGTAACAATATTGGCAATGTTGTAACAATATTTGGCATTGTTGTAACAATATTTGGCATTGTTGTAACAATATTTGGCATTGTTGTAACAATATTTGGCATTGTTGTAACAATATTTGGCATTGTTGTAACAATATTTGGCAATGTTGTAACAATATTTGGCATTGTTGTAACAATATTAGCAATGCTGTAACAATATTAGCAATGTTGTTACAATATTGGCAATGTTGTAACAATATTTGGCAATGTTGTAACAATATTTGGCATTGTTGTAACAATATTTGGCATTGTTGTAACAATATTTGGCAATGTTGTAACAATATTTGGCATTGTTGTAACAATATTAGCAATGCTGTAACAATATTAGCAATGTTGTAACAATATTTGGCAATGTTGTAACAATATTGGCAATGTTGTTACAATATTGGCAATGTTGTAACAATATTAGCAATGTTGTATCAATATTGGGGCAATGTTACCCCAAGAAAAATAGTTAACTTGCTATTAAATATTTCAAATATAATAACAGCTTTTTAATAATATGTAAGTAGTTACTTTTAAATAAAGCTTTAACAATTAAATAGATAAACTAACTTTGAAAAAACTATTTTGAATAAAATCTAAGTTAGCTTTTCTAATTCTGATACAAACAAATAATTGAGAATTTTTTATTACTTTTGTAACTAATAAACATTATTTCTATTTAAAATAATATTTTATAACATTGTGAGATATGATTGTAAATGTAAGATATGATTGTAAATGTAAGATATGATTGTAAATGTAAGATATGATTGTAAATGTAAGATATGATTGTAAATGTAAGATATGATTGTAAATGTAAGATATGATTGTAAATGTGAGATATGATTGTAAATGTAAGATATGATTGTAAATGTAAGATATGATTGTAAATGTAAGATATGATTGTAAATGTAAGATATGATTGTAAATGTAAGATATGATTGTAAATGTAAGATATGATTGTAAATGTAAGATATGATTGTAAATGTAAGATATGATTTTATGTAAGCATGGCATATTAAATATACATGACTTACTTAATTAATGTATATTAAGTAAGTCATGATGTAAGATATTATTTAATAAATACATTATATGATGAATAGTACAATTCCATATAATTTATACATACTGAACTGAAAGACATTGGTGTAAATGACATGAAACACATTGGTGTAAATGACTTGAAACACATTGGTGTAAATGACATGAAAGACATTGGTGTAAATGACATGAAACACATTGGTGTAAATGACTTGAAACACATTGGTGTAAATGACGTGAAACACATTGGTGTAAATGACGTGAAACACATTGGTGTAAATGACATGAAACACATTGGTGTAAATGACATGAAACACATTGGTGTAAATGACATGAAACACATTGGTGTAAATGACATGAAAGACATTGGTGTAAATGACGTGAAACACATTGGTGTAAATGACATGAAACACATTGGTGTAAATGACATGAAACACATTGGTGTAAATGACATGAAACACATTGGTGTAAATGACGTGAAAGACATTGGTGTAAATGACATGAAACACATTGGTGTAAATGACTTGAAACACATTGGTGTAAATGACGTGAAACACATTGGTGTAAATGACGTGAAACACATTGGTGTAAATGACATGAAACACATTGGTGTAAATGACATGAAACACATTGGTGTAAATGACATGAAAGACATTGGTGTAAATGACGTGAAACACATTGGTGTAAATGACATGAAACACATTGGTGTAAATGACATGAAACACATTGGTGTAAATGACGTGAAACACATTGGTGTAAATGACATGAAACACATTGGTGTAAATGACATGAAACACATTGGTGTAAATGACATGAAACACATTGGTGTAAATGACATGAAAGACATTGGTGTAAATGACGTGAAACACATTGGTGTAAATGACATGAAACACATTGGTGTAAATGACGTGAAACACATTGGTGTAAATGACATGAAACACATTGGTGTAAATGACATGAAACACATTGGTGTAAATGACATGAAACACATTGGTGTAAATGACATGAAAGACATTGGTGTAAATGACGTGAAACACATTGGTGTAAATGACATGAAACACATTGGTGTAAATGACATGAAACACATTGGTGTAAATGACGTGAAACACATTGATGTAAATGACATGAAACACATTGGTGTAAATGACATGAAACACATTGGTGTAAATGACTTGAAACACATTGGTGTAAATGACGTGAAACACATTGGTGTAAATGACGTGAAACACATTGGTGTAAATGACATGAAACACATTGGTGTAAATGACGTGAAACACATTGGTGTAAATGACGTGAAACACATTGGTGTAAATGACATGAAACACATTGGTGTAAATGACATGAAAGACATTGGTGTAAATGACATGAAAGACATTGGTGTAAATGACGTGAAACACATTGGTGTAAATGATATGAAACACATTGGTGTAAATGACATGAAACACATTGGTGTAAATGACGTGAAACACATTGGTGTAAATGACATGAAACACATTGGTGTAAATGACATGAAACACATTGGTGTAAATGACGTGAAACACATTGATGTAAATGACATGAAACACATTGGTGTAAATGACATGAAACACATTGGTGTAAATGACTTGAAACACATTGGTGTAAATGACGTGAAACACATTGGTGTAAATGACGTGAAACACATTGGTGTAAATGACATGAAACACATTGGTGTAAATGACATGAAACACATTGGTGTAAATGACGTGAAACACATTGGTGTAAATGACGTGAAACAAATTGGTGTAAATGACGTGAAACACATTGGTGTAAATGACATGAAACACATTCACATTGGTGTAAATGACATGAAACACATTGGTGTAAATGACATGAAACACATTGGTGTAAATGACATGAAACACATTGGTGTAAATGACATGAAACACATTGGTGTAAATGACGTGAAACACATTGGTGTAAATGACGTGAAACAATTGGTGTAAATGACATGAAACACATTGGTGTAAATGACATGAAACACATTGGTATAAATGACATGAAACACATTGGTGTAAATGACGTGAAACACATTGGTGTAAATGACATGAAACACATTGGTGTAAATGACGTGAAACACATTGGTGTAAATGACGTGAAAGACATTGGTGTAAATGACATGAAACACATTGGTGTAAATGACGTGAAACACATTGGTGTAAATGACATGAAACACATTGGTGTAAATGACATGAAACACATTGGTGTAAATGACATGAAACACATTGGTGTAAATGACGTGAAACACATTATATATTTATATCATACTTATCTGAAGAGAAATGTAACAGGGTAAGTTACGAGTTATTGGACGGTACTACATCTGTGACAAGCAGGAGGAAAATATTTGATGATTATAATTCAACTTATATTTAATTGGTATCCATGATACTTACCGTTATCTTGGATACCAATTAAATTATTTTTTACATCATGTCACTGCGACAATTTAAAAAAAAATTGTCAACGAGTAGGAAAACATATGTTTGTTTTCATTTACATATGATCATTCAATCTAATTAATTATTTGTGTAACTATATACTGTGATACACTAACTATATACTGTGATACACTGACTATATACTGTGATACACTAACTATATACTGTGATACACTGACTATATACTGTGATACACTAACTATATACTGTGATACACTAACTATATACTGTGATACACTGACTATATACTGTGATACACTAACTATATACTGTGATACACTGACTATATACTGTGATACACTAACTATATACTGTGATACACTGACTATATACTGTGATACACTGACTATATACTGTGATACACTAACTATATACTGTGATACACTGACTATATACTGTGATACACTAACTATATACTGTGATACACTAACTATATACTGTGATACACTAACTATATACTGTGATACACTAACTATATACTGTGATACACTGACTATATACTGTGATACACTGACTATATACTGTGATACACTAACTATATACTGTGATACACTGACTATATACTGTGATACACTAACTATATACTGTGATACACTAACTATATACTGTGATACACTAACTATATACTGTGATACACTAACTATATACTGTGATACACTGACTATATACTGTGATACACTAACTATATACTGTGATACACTGACTATATACTGTGATACACTAACTATATACTGTGATACACTAACTATATACTGTGATACACTAACTATATACTGTGATACACTGACTATATACTGTGATACACTGACTATATACTGTGATACACTGACTATATACTGTGATACACTGACTATATACTGTGATACACTAACTATATACTGTGATACACTGACTATATACTGTGATACACTGACTATATACTGTGATACACTGACTATATACTGTGATACACTGACTATATACTGTGATACACTGACTATATACTGTGATACACTGACTATATACTGTGATACACTAACTATATACTGTGATACACTAACTATATACTGTGATACACTGACTATATACTGTGATACACTAACTATATACTGTGATACACTAACTATATACTGTGATACACTGACTATATACTGTGATACACTAACTATATACTGTGATACACTGACTATATACTGTGATACACTAACTATATACTGTGATACACTGACTATATACTGTGATACACTAACTATATACTGTGATACACTGACTATATACTGTGATACACTAACTATATACTGTGATACACTGACTATATACTGTGATACACTAACTATATACTGTGATACACTGACTATATACTGTGATACACTAACTATATACTGTGATACACTGACTATATACTGTGATACACTGACTATATACTGTGATACACTGACTATATACTGTGATACACTAACTATATACTGTGTTACACTAACTATATACTGTGATACACTGACTATATACTGTGATACACTGACTATATACTGTGATACACTGACTATATACTGTGATACACTGACTATATACTGTGATACACTGACTATATACTGTGATACACTAACTATATACTGTGTTACACTAACTATATACTGTGATACACTGACTATACACTGTGATACACTGACTATATACTGTGATACACTAACTATATACTGTGATACACTGACTATATACTGTGATACACTGACTATATACTGTGATACACTAACTATATACTGTGATACACTAACTATATACTGTGATACACTAACACAAATATGTTTAACAGTAAATCCTATCACTGTGTCAGGTATGAATGCCTTAATTGGAATTAATGTATTTACTGGCAATTAGTGATTATAATACGAACAGCGATAATGCCATTAAATGAAAGTATTCTCTCAGAGGTAGAATACTATTAGATAGCAGTATTCTCTCAGAGGTAGAATACTATTAGATAGCAGTATTCTCTCAGAGGTAGAATACTATCAGATAGCAGTATTCTCTCAGAGGTAGAATACTATCAGATAGCAGTATTCTCTCAGAGGTAGAATACTATTAGATAGCAGTATTCTCTCAGAGGTAGAATACTATTAGATAGCAGTATTCTCTCAGAGGTAGAATACTATTAGATAGCAGTATTCTCTCAGAGGTAGAATACTATTAGATAGCAGTATTCTCTCAGAGGTAGAATACTATCAGATAGCAGTATTCTCTCAGAGGTAGAATACTATCAGATAGCAGTATTCTCTCAGAGGTAGAATACTATCAGATAGCAGTATTCTCTCAGAGGTAGAATACTATTAGATAGCAGTATTCTCTCAGAGGTAGAATACTATTAGATAGCAGTATTCTCTCAGAGGTAGAATACTATCAGATAGCAGTATTCTCTCAGAGGTAGAATACTATCAGATAGCAGTATTCTCTCAGAGGTAGAATACTATTAGATAGCAGTATTCTCTCAGAGGTAGAATACTATTAGATAGCAGTATTCTCTCAGAGGTAGAATACTATTAGATAGCAGTATTCTCTCAGAGGTAGAATACTATTAGATAGCAGTATTCTCTCAGAGGTAGAATACTATTAGATAGCAGTATTCTCTCAGAGGTAGAATACTATCAGATAGCAGTATTCTCTCAGAGGTAGAATACTATCAGATAGCAGTATTCTCTCAGAGGTAGAATACTATCAGATAGCAGTATTCTCTCAGAGGTAGAATACTATTAGATAGCAGTATTCTCTCAGAGGTAGAATACTATCAGATAGCAGTATTCTCTCAGAGGTAGAATACTATTAGATAGCAGTATTCTCTCAGAGGTAGAATACTATTAGATAGCAGTATTCTCTCAGAGGTAGAATACTATCAGATAGCAGTATTCTCTCAGAGGTAGAATACTATCAGATAGCAGTATTCTCTCAGAGGTAGAATACTATCAGATAGCAGTATTCTCTCAGAGGTAGAATACTATCAGATAGCAGTATTCTCTCAGAGGTAGAATACTATCAGATAGCAGTATTCTCTCAGAGGTAGAATACTATCAGATAGCAGTATTCTCTCAGAGGTAGAATACTATCAGATAGCAGTATTCTCTCAGAGGTAGAATACTATTAGATAGCAGTATTCTCTCAGAGGTAGAATACTATCAGATAGCAGTATTCTCTCAGAGGTAGAATACTATCAGATAGCAGTATTCTCTCAGAGGTAGAATACTATCAGATAGCAGTATTCTCTCAGAGGTAGAATACTATCAGATAGCAGTATTCTCTCAGAGGTAGAATACTATCAGATAGCAGTATTCTCTCAGAGGTAGAATACTATTAGATAGCAGTATTCTCTCAGAGGTAGAATACTATCAGATAGCAGTATTCTCTCAGAGGTAGAATACTATTAGATAGCAGTATTCTCTCAGAGGTAGAATACTATTAGATAGCAGTATTCTCTCAGAGGTAGAATACTATCAGATAGCAGTATTCTCTCAGAGGTAGAATACTATTAGATAGCAGTATTCTCTCAGAGGTAGAATACTATTAGATAGCAGTATTCTCTCAGAGGTAGAATACTATTAGATAGCAGTATTCTCTCAGAGGTAGAATACTATTAGATAGCAGTATTCTCTCAGAGGTAGAATACTATCAGATAGCAGTATTCTCTCAGAGGTAGAATACTATTAGATAGCAGTATTCTCTCAGAGGTAGAATACTATTAGATAGCAGTATTCTCTCAGAGGTAGAATACTATTAGATAGCAGTATTCTCTCAGAGGTAGAATACTATCAGATAGCAGTATTCTCTCAGAGGTAGAATACTATTAGATAGCAGTATTCTCTCAGAGGTAGAATACTATCAGATAGCAGTATTCTCTCAGAGGTAGAATACTATCAGATAGCAGTTTTCTCTCAGAGGTAGAATACTATTAGATAGCAGTATTCTCTCAGAGGTAGAATAGTTTGTGACAATATAACTCACGCTTCACTTTCCCTAACGAAAGTGAGAAGAAGAACTAGAAAGCTTCAGTACGCCTTTTATCTTACTAAACTGAAGTGTATTGCCTACCATTATATTGTCTACCATTATATTGTCTACCATTATATTGTCTACCATTATTCAGTATTACTCCACTTTAATAAGCTCCTCTATAGTGAATGAGTTAGAGTGTAGCTACTCCATATAGTGAACAAATTATTTTTGGTATGCCACAAAACAGCCAATGAGTTTCATAAAAGTGATTGCCTTAGACTGGTTTCCATTACATAGTAAAGAAAATTTGTTTACTAAATAGGGTACATCCTAACTCATTCACTATAGAGGAGTTCACTATAGGGGAGTTCACTATAGAGGAGTTCACTATAGAGGAGTTCTACTGTAGTACAATAGAGTACATGTCTGCTGCAAGACTCTCTTCCTCCTATTCCATATTCCCACAAACCAGGTCAAGGAACCGGTAATTCCAAGTCACAGGAGAAAGTACTCCTCATCTGACGGAAATACTATGCATGGTAATCATTAGCTTCTAATTCCAAGAATATTTGGAGTAGTACCTCTAACAGGAGGTATAACCAGACTGTGAACTTGACTGACTGAGAACAGAAAAGTGGTACAGTGGTTGATACAGTAGAACTCCTCTATAGTGATCTCCTCTATAGTGAACTCCTCTTTAGTGAACTCCTCTATAGTGAACTCCTCTATAGTGAACTCCTTTATAGTGAACTCCTCTATAGTGAACTCCTCTATAGTGAACTCCTCTATAGTGAACTCCTCTATAGTGAACTCCTCTATAGTGAACTCCTCTATAGTGAACTACACTATAGTGATCTCCTCTATAGTGAACTCCTCTTTAGTGAACTCCTCTATAGTGAACTCCTCTTCCTTGAACTCCTCTATAGTGTATTCCTCTATAGTGAACTCATCTTTAGTGAACTCCTCTATAGTGTACTCCTCTATAGTAATCTCCTCTATAGTGAACTCCTCTATAGTGAACTCCTCTATAGTGTACTCCTCTATAGTAATCTCCTCTATAGTGAACTCCTCTATAGTGAACTCCTCTTTAGTGAACTCCTCTTCCTTGAACTCCTCTATAGTGTACTCCTCTATAGTGAACTCATCTTTAGTGAACTCCTCTATAGTGTACTCCTCTATAGTAATCTCCTCTATAGTGAACTCCTCTTTAGTGAACTCCTCTATAGTGAACTCCTCTTCCTTGAACTCCTCTATAGTGTACTCCTCTATAGTGAACTCCTCTATAGTGTACTCCTCTATAGTAATCTCCTCTATAGTAAACTCCTCTATAGTGAACCATCCTGAATATTAGACTCCTGTATATTGAATTAACCTCTATAGTGAACATATTTAGTTTAGTTAGCCACAAATTTTCTATGCATAGTAATTAGTTACTTTTCATGAGAATGAGTTCTACCAGTGCAACTCCTCTATAGTGAAGTCATGTGTAGTGAACCATCAAGATTTTTAGAGTCATCAGAAGTGAGACAAACTGTATAATGAATTTATTTCAAAAATGCAGAAAAAGTTATGTATAGTCTGCCATAAAAAGGCAGTTTACTATAAAGGTAGCCATGATACCTGCAGGTATCTTGGATACCAACTAAAATAAATAATAATTATATCGTGTTTTCTTATATTCTCGTGGAAAAAGTAGGAGGAGCTTAGCAAAAAGTCTGGTGGAAAGACTTAAAAAACTCTACGTGTGTACGGCTCTTAGAGGAGTTCAACTGTTAGAGCATTGCCATAGGCAGAGTATTCTCCAGCAGACATGCACTCTATTCTACTGTTAGAACTGTATTAGAGCTCCCTAACTCCCCCCCCCCCACAGTAATGCACGGTAAATGTATTCAAGAAAGCAATATTTCAATGAATAAATTCATGCCAATTCAGAGTATCGTATGTATTTGCTTTCATTCGAGACTTTATATGACCTATCTAATTTGAAGTAAATAACTAAAAGCATATATGAGGGTTAGACAGGGAAAAGGAAACTACTGTGTTCTGTAGGTGTTCAACTGTGTTCTGTAGGTGTTTAACTGTGTTCTGTAGGTGTTCAACTGTGTTCTGTAGGTGTTCAACTGTGTTCTGTAGGTGTTCAACTGTGTTCTGTAGGTGGTCAACTGTGTTCTGTAGGTGTTCAACTGTGTTCTGTAGGTGTTCAACTGTGTTCTGTAGGTGTTCAACTGTGTTCTGTAGGTGTTCAACTGTGTTCTGTAGGTGTTCAACTGTGTTCTGTAGGTGTTCAACTGTGTTCTGTAGGTGTTCAACTGTGTTCTGTAGGTGTTCAACTGTGTTCTGTAGGTGTTCAACTGTGTTCTGTAGGTGTTCAACTGTGTTCTGTAGGTGTTCAACTGTGTTCTGTAGGTGTTCAACTGTGTTCTGTAGGTGTTCAACTGTGTTCTGTAGGTGTTCAACTGTGTTCTGCAGGTGTTCAACTGTGTTCTGTAGGTGCTTTCTTTCTATTTATTATATATTTAAATAATTTGGAAATGGATTCAGAATGAACGAAATATTAATTTTGTCACTACTAATTATGAATATTTGACATTAAACATAAATTGCAATATTGAATTAGATCGTAAATGAATTTATACGAATCAAAAGGTATTTTACCGAAATAGTTAAAAACTATATTGCTAATGAATACAGCTTCTAAGATTGATTAAATAACAATGGCAGATTAACCAAATTATTAAATTCAACCTATAGTTCTCTGTCTAATTACTCTTTCGTTGGTTATTTACTCAACTTTTGGTTCGATCCCCGTCCGATGACATGAGATTACTGATTAATTTCCCTCATGACTTTTCTATTACGTGATCTATAATTTGTCACTGAGATTTCATTTCACCGATCTGACAGAAGGAAGGTGTAAAGAAAGGTCCTGTCTGAACAGGATCGGGGACCATGGATCAAAGAGAGGTAACAAGGAGACCGTCATCCGTCTGCTACAATTATACCCTACCTAAAGTATGTACTCTACAGTGTATATGGTGGCCGGAAAATTCGGGTTTGGAA
This sequence comes from Caprella mutica, assembly GCA_947561585.1. Lineage (NCBI taxonomy): Eukaryota > Metazoa > Arthropoda > Malacostraca > Amphipoda > Caprellidae > Caprella > Caprella mutica. The sequence continues at coordinate 19,503 of CANNZV010000696.1, read as the reverse complement.
ATTTAGGTTGCGGAAAATTCGGTCTCAATATAAAAAAATACTCAGTCAACGGACTCAAGCACGCCTAGTAAAGGTTCATTTATGAGCGGTGTACATCAAATTAGATTAATTAAATTTATTTATAATACAGATATGAAAAACCTAAGTTGTTTTTAATTTTTTTTGATCATTAAAAATCGCTCTAGAATGAAATAGAAAAAAAATTAAAATCTATTTTCTCAAGACTTTAAATTTTGTTTTGTTTCCGTATATGTTTTATTATATATCTTATATGTACTTTATGAATATTAATTTTGTTAGCATAGTATGTCTCAATCATTACGTTTTGAAGCCCAAGGCTTATGATTCAGCTTTGATACTATTTAATGGCACTGAAATTATTTTATTGTCTAATACTATTTGTCTAAAAACACTTGGAAAATGTTTCTTACTGAGTTTTATTATTTCCAAATCAACAGAGTTCAAAATAATTTCAATGACTAAAATGATGTTTTGCTATTCTTCAGTATTTATATTTTTTAAACACAATGTACAAGTAATGCTTTTAATGGGCATCAACCCATTTCATAGACTAAATTAAATCAATATGTTACATATAACTGATAACTGTTTAATTTGTACCTTAGACCGAGATTTCCGTGATCGAATTTTCAGCTCAAATCTCACGTTAAATAAATGTCAAAACATGTCAAAATTAGTCATGTTAGGCATCATTTCACAACGGTTAATGATGCTATTTGCTTTTAACAAATACTCTACACATTAATACTCATAGTTTCAATTTTTTTTAATATTGTTCTTTGATAAAATCATTATAAAATGAGACAGAATTTTCCTAGAACCATTGTATTCATAGGGAGGGAATTATGATGATGTACTATCAGAGAAAAGAGTCACTGTGATGATGTACTATCAGAGAAAAGAGTTAATGTGAAGATGTACTGTCAGAGAAAAGAGTCACTGTGATGATGTACTATCAGAGAAAAGAGTCACTGTGATGATGTACTATCAGAGAAAAGAGTGACTGTGATGATGTACTATCAGAGAAAAGAGTCACTGTGATGATGTACTATCAGAGAAAAGAGTTAATGTGAAGATGTACTGTCAGAGAAAAGAGTCACTGTGATGATGTACTGTCAGAGAAAAGAGTCACTGTGATGATGTACTATCAGAGAAAAGAGTGACTGTGATGATGTACTATCAGAGAAAAGAGTGACTGTGATGATGTACTATCAGAGAAAAGAGTCACTGTGATGATGTACTATCAGAGAAAAGAGTTAATGTGAAGATGTACTGTCAGAGAAAAGAGTCACTGTGATGATGTACTGTCAGAGAAAAGAGTCACTGTGATGATGTACTATCAGAGAAAAGAGTGACTGTGATGATGTACTATCAGAGAAAAGAGTCACTGTGATGATGTACTATCAGAGAAAAGAGTTAATGTGAAGATGTACTGTCAGAGAAAAGAGTCACTGTGATGATGTACTGTCAGAGAAAAGAGTCACTGTGATGATGTACTATCAGAGAAAAGAGTGACTGTGATGATGTACTATCAGAGAAAAGAGTCACTGTGATGATGTACTATCAGCGAAAAGAGTCACTGTGATGATGTACTATCAGCGAAAAGAGTCACTGTGATGATATACTGTCAGAGAAAAGAGTCACTGTGATGATGTACTATCAGAGAAAAGAGTCACAGTGATGATATACTATCAGAGAAAAGAGTGACTGTGATGATGTACTATCAGAGAAAAGAGTCACTGTGATGATATACTGTCAGAGAAAAGAGTCACTGTGATGATATACTATCAGAGAAAAGAGTGACTGTGATGATGTACTATCAGAGAAAAGAGTCACTGTGATGATGTACTATCAGAGAAAAGAGTCACTGTGTTGATGTACTATCAGTGAAAAAAGTCAATGCTAATTTCACAATTCACAGTTTTTAATCTCCAATTATTTTCAAATCTACAGATTTGTCGTTGTGTACCCAGACCAATTTTATAAAATCTTCAAACATTACAATTAGTAAAATTTCTTTTTGGAAATGTGAAATTAGTAAACTTAGAAAAATCATCACAGATACACTTTTCATTTCACGAAGAAGTTTTTATTTAATTTAATTAATTGTTAGTTAAGAAAGTATAAGTTAATATAATAATACATTGTTCTCAAGTTCTACCTAAGATCATTACTAAATCTGTTGCATCATTTCTCCATAGAAATAATCATCATTAAATAGGCAATGACTCAGCTGTTTCTTGCAATAAAGGCCAGTAAATGGTGAAACGTTCTACATAACAATAATGGTTTTATATGTAAATCTGATAAAGAGATTTACTCACTTTGTCTTAAACTAATTAATTAGATTAAAAGATAGCAAATGTTATTGGTAATTCATTTGGAAGTCATTGGTACATTGTTAGTTCCCGAGTAACAATGTTGTAACGATATTGGGGCAATGTTGTAACGATATTGGGGCATTATTGTAACGACATTAGGGCAATATTGTAACGATATTAGGGCAATGTTGTAACAATATTAGGGCAATGTTGTAACGATATTAGGGCAATATTGTAACGATATTAGGGCAATATTGTAACGATATTAGGGCAATGTTGTAACGATATTAGGGCATTATTGTAACGATATTAGGGCAATGTTGTAACAATATTAGGGCAATGTTGTAACTATATTGGGGCAATGTTGTAACGATATTAGGGCAATGTTGTAACGATATTAGGGCAATGTTGTAACAATATTAGGGCATTATTGTAACGACATTAGGGCAATATTGTAACGACATTAGGGCAATATTGTAACGATATTAGGGCAATGTTGTAACTATATTGGGGCAATGTTGTAACGATATTAGGGCAATGTTGTAACGATATTAGGGCAATGTTGTAACAATATTAGGGCATTATTGTAACGATATTAGGGCAATATTGTAACGATATTAGGGCAATATTGTAACGATATTAGGGCATTATTATCTATATAGTACAATAATATTACTAATATTATAATAACATTACTAAATATTTAATAATTAGGTTGATGAATATAAAATTGTCTATATAATTTATAATACTCTATTATTTTAATCTATGTACAAATATACTTTTTTTTATCAGTACTCAAAAGTTAAAAAACTACAAATAAGAAATTATCGTGGGCCACCCCTCCATAATTTCCCAGTTGTTAATTATGGTGGGCAGAAAGGAATGTCCCTTAGTAGTATTTGCCGGAGATTAATTGCAACTCCAGAAAATTACAACAGTTCTGGAATATATCTTTGCCTACCAATGATTTGTTCATTTTCTGTCTGTATCTCATGAAAAAATAACTGGGATAAATTTTAAATTATCGGACGGTTCCACATTTTCGATCATGTAAGAAAAAAGTTTAATAATTGAACAGGTTATTTTGAAATGGTATCCATGATGCCTGCAGGTATCATGGATACAGAAGGTAGGGTTACTTTTAAGGCATCAGTCGTAGTAGTTTTCTCTAGACTCATTCAGTCAGTGAAAGTGATGTGTGGTGGTGATGTTAAGTGATGGTGAAGCTTTGGTGATTCTCTGTGATGGTGAATCTGTGGTGGTGAATCTGTGGTGGTGAATCTGTGGTGGTGAATCTGTGGTGATGAATCTGTGGTGGTGATTCTCTGTGATGGTGATTCTCTGTGTTGATGATTCTCTGTGATGGTGATTCTCTGTGATGGTGATTCTCTGTGGTTGTGATTCTCTGTGGTGGTGATTATCTGTGGTGGTGATTCTCTGTGGTGGTGATTCTCTGTGGTGGTGATTCTCAGTGGTGGTGATTCTCTTTGGTGGTGATTCTCTGTGATGGTGATTCTCTGTGATGGTGAATCTGTGGTGGTGATTCTCTGTGATGGTGATTCTCTGTGATGGTGAATCTGTGGTGGTGATTCTCTGTGGTGGTGATTCTCTGTGGTGGTGATTATCTGTGGTGGTGATTCTCTGTGGTGGTGATTATCTGTGGTGGTGATTCTCTGTGGTGGTGAATATCTATGGTGGTGATTCTCTGTGGTGGTGATTATCTGTGGTGGTGATTATCTGTGGTGGTGATTCTCTGTGGTGGTGATTCTCTGTGATGGTGATTCTCTGTGATGGTGATTCTCTGTGGTGTTGATTCTCTGTGGTGGTGATTATCTGTGGTGGTGATTCTCTGTGGTGCTGATTCTCTGTGGTGGTGATTCTCTTTGGTGGTGATTCTCAGTGGTGGTGATTCTCTGTGGTGGTGATTCTCTGTGGTGGTGATTCTCTGTGGTGGTGATTCTCTGTGATGGTGATTCTCAGTGGTGGTGATTCTCAGTGGTGGTGATTCTCTGTGATTGTGATTCTCTGTGATGGTGATTCTCTGTGATGGTGACTCTCTGTGGTGGTGACTCTCTGTGATGGTGATGCAGTGGTGGTAAAGTTGTAGTGGTGAAGTTAGTGATGGCTATGAATGTGTATTTCTGCTGGTGATCTCATACAATTGAGGCGTGTGAATTTTCCTTTTCTTTTATTTCCGTAAACATTTAAAATATTTTAGTTTTGCCTGATTTAACACTTAAAATAAAACCTGTTTATTTTAGATTTGAGTTGGGTTATTATAGAATAAATATATAATATGCTAAATTGTTTTGTATTATTTTATATGTTAAATTGTAAGAGTTATATTTATAAGTACAAATAAATAATTCTAAATATTATGCAAATCATTATATGCATTATATTTAAATGTACCCTTATAAACATAATATTCATGGATAAGCAAAGAATATATTTTTTTCATGATATAATTACATTAAATGTACAAATCAGTTATTAACGAATTTTGAATAGTTTTTTTTTTCAAGATTTTTTTCAAGATTTGCAAGCGAATCTCGAAAAAATAGAACAGATAGGGTAAGTTCCTAATTATCGGTCAGTACTACATTTTTGGTCATATAAGAAAAAACGATATGATTCTAATTATTTCACTAGGATAGGTTGAGTAAAATAATAATTATTATATTGTTTTTTCTTTTATGACCGAAGATGTGGAACTGACCGATAATTAAGAACTAACCTTTATTCACTCTTGTTTTTATTTCACCTTAAAATTTATCAGAAGGTCAAGGTTAAAAATTTTAATTGTCCTTCAGTTTGAATTGAAATAAATAAATACAATAATAATAGCAGCTTCTGTCTGTCCGTCACACTAACCTAATAATACGCTTGGCAAGCAGCTGATAGCATGGATAATACATTATTCTGATATCAGTTCAATGAATTGTGTGTGTCTGTCTGTCCGTCACACTAAACCAAATTATTTATTTCATTCATTTGATAATGTTTGAGTAGAAGCTGAGTCAGGAATAGTAATTATTACAAAAATTGTACTACCATCAGTGTCCATAGAATTTATATTTGATTATATTTATAGTGATAAATATATAGAGTAGGCTATATTTATAGCCTACTCTAGTGATAAATAGAAATATAGGAGTATCTATTATATTTATTAAATAATTATTGGGAATGAATGGAAGCATTTTTCGGGTAATTACTTCCTAATTATAAAACAAATAAATGATTGAAATTAATATTCTAGTTTTCCTCCTTAGAATTATTATATTTAGGATAATTTAAAATGCGCAACAATCTCGAGAATGCGCTGCACGTTTTTAGGATAATTGAAAATGCGGGATAATCTTGAGAGACTATATGATTATATTATTATTACACAGTGCTATCTAATACTTCTGCAAACCCGGGTTTGCAGAAGTATTAGATAGCACTGTGTAATAATAACAATTTCTATATTGTTTTTTCTTATACGACCGAAGATGTAGTACTGACCGATAATTTGTAACTTACCCTATAACATTTTATCCAAATATACAAAATAAAGCATATCGGGATTTATTGTCCGTGCACGAAATATCATTTGGATGAAATATTCTAGACCCATTTCAAACAGTCTTCAGTTACCAAGTCATTACTATATTCATTTAAAAGCCAATTAGTGTGTATGCAGCAATTATACCTGTCCTACCAACACCTGTAGCACTAATTAGTGAATAGGTATAGGTGTGTTAGAGCACATAAAGTAATGAAGAGTTACCTATGAACTGTGTATTGATTGTATCATTACAATTAGATAGAAGATGAAACTTTACTTTAACTGAGGAAAGGAAGATAGACCATGTATTGCAAACTGATGATTACCTCCGCAAAATTACGGATAGTAATGTTTTGATCGATACTATTCATATATTTATTTATTTATCATCTTGTTATTCGCTCAACTCAAAAAATGTTCAACCGAATTCCCTGACATTTTTTGGGTCGATTGTTCAATGTCCAGTAACCATTTGATTAGATGTTGGGAGCGATCGGGTCCAAGGTCAAGGTCATCTATAACACAGGGATTATTGGATGGTCAAGGACATTTGTAAGCGGCAGCGAAAGTATACGCTCTACGACTGACTGTTCAAGTTAACAATCTATTGTAAACTAACAATTGATTTTACAGTAAATAATAAAATACGATTTCTACAATTATACCTTTTGATAGATAAATAATGATAATTTCATTTTATAATTTCTCAACCCTACCACTTACGGCCTTTTCAAATGTTCTAACTTAAAGCAGACACCGTTACAACAACAATGTATATAGATGTGGGGAAATATAATACTCCTTTTTTATGTATTAAGTAAACATATATGAAATATACGCAATCTACACTACTATGAGAAACACCTTCACTGACCAACTTGGAAATAAAAAACTCAGGGAATGATGAGACTAATAACTTACTAACTCCTATAAAAGTTGTCAATAATTGCCAAACACACAACTGAATTATTACTTCAGTTGTTTATCATTCCTGGGGAAATACGATTGAGAAAGGGATCCCCCCCCCCCCCCCCGTTGCTAAGAGGGCTAAGATATTAGCAAGTGGATTTGGTAAAATTTCAACGTTTTACGTATTTTAAGGATTAAAGCTTTCGAAAATTATATAATATGATACTATGAATTATAATTATTATTTCGTTTTTTCTTAGCAAATATAGAAAGTAGGTACCTAAAATGCAAAATTTGTTAAGATTCACTGTTTAGTCCAGGTTTCAATCCTTGTTCCTGATGATGAATAGACATCTTCTTATTCGAAAGTTTTTATCTCAAAAATACCTTTAAATTTTAACTTTAATAGTTTGTAAATTCAGTTCGGTATAAATATTATGTTAATCCTTTCCTTGTGAATCCACTGTAAAAAATGTGAAAAGTTAAAAAAATCTACGGATTTTACGCTCAATATTTGATTTACTTTTTAAATGTTGAATTTCTTTTCCATTTTAAATTAAATATATAAACGTTTTCAAAATTATTTTGAAGTCCTTGATGAATTATAATTGGCATTAATGAGGGTATATCATTTTTAAATTTAATATGTAATGCAACTTACTAGTTTATCAATATCACATTTTACATCTTTAGGTTAAATTTATTTACAATATTCAGATTTATTTTTTATTTTTCCATTACATATTATTATACTATAACTCTTAGCTTTGAAACTTTAACAAAAATACTAGCTTGAAAATACTAATAATCTTTATAATTTTTAAATATAAAAAAATCATCATTGCTTCAAGTTTTGTTTTTTAAGCTTTTTTTAGGCTTTTTTTTAAACTTTTTAAGAAACTTTTCAAAACTTTTTTTAAAAATAGTTTTTAACTGTTTTTTTTTTTTTTTTCAGGAGTGCGTTTCATACGTAGGCGGAGGCGCTGACGGTAACAGATTAACTCAAGTACTACAACCTGTGGTGAGTAACTAGAGTAACTGTAATTCTGAGTAAATATAACTCTCAGTAACTGTTATTCCGAGTAACTATTACTCTCAGTAACTATTATTCCGAGTAACTATTACTCTGAGGAACTCTTATTCCGAGTAACTTGGGGACTCAGCTTATATTCAATTATTATCAAATAATAATATAACAAAAATGATTTGTTTTAATACTAACATTAACTTGATGACACAAATGATTGCGTTTAAATTTGAAAATATTAATATTCATTTGAAATTGATGCCATTGGAATAAAGAACAACTAATGAATTTATTCAATATATTGTGAAATAACAATATTATTTTTGCAGGATGCTTCATGGGGTCCAGTAGACGCCGATGGTATGGACGTCACGCCCTCCCTAGGAATAGACGACCCGGATAAGTACCTCGATCTATCCGACATCAGTTTCTCAACGTTCGATTTACCCAGTTTCGATGAAATAACGACCACATCCTCCAATAACAATGAAAGCTATGGGGGAAACAATTGGAGTGCTTACTCCAGTTACCCCTCCACAATCCTCCATCAAACCACAATCCCCCTAACAAACAAGGAGGCAGAGAGTAGTGACAAGATGTGGGGTGGAGGCGATGGAGGTATATTTTACGAAGCACTTGTCAAAACGGAGTCACCAGATTTGAAGGAGGAGAAAACTAACATCGTAGAGACCGTAGAAGCTACTTCTACTGAGCCTTGTATTCCAGACAACGGTTTAGTCATTTTCTCCAATATGATGAGCGAACAGTCCATCAATTCCCACAACCACAGGTCTCCCGGTTCAGACAGTGTGTCCTGTATAAGTGCTTCTGGTTACAGCGACTCGGGGATATCCACTTCACCTCATCATCACGATATTGAAATAGACAACCTGGTTAATGTGGCTATAGATACTATGTTTACTCCTAGAACTGATGAATACACCAATCTTGAAACACTGGGATACACTACATCCTCTCAGCCTACATACATGGCCACATCGTCTACAGACGGGACCACAATTCTTGAAGGGGCTTTGAGAGGAACTGTGAGACGAGGCCCAACCTCAACCAGCCTTCCGTCAATGCAGAAAACTTTAACAGTTATGACAAACATGGCTCCCTTACCTCCTCTTGCTTCAGCTTTCAAACCTGAGAGCATGGGTCTCCCTCCCTCTCAGCCGGTGATAAGCAGCACCAGTGGCCTTTACCAGAGCTACGATTACGCGCCTCTACCCGCAGACGACTACTCTCCGGTAGACAACGGCATCGTCAAGATATCGCCTGCCGCATCAACTACACCCAACCTTCCAGAATCCAACAAATCAAAGAAACGTAAGTACACGAAAAGAGGCACGGCAGAGGATGCGTCTTCCAAAGGTCGGCTGCTTCATTTTTGTCATGTGTGTAATAAAGGATTCAAAGACAAGTACAGCGTCAACGTACATCTCAGAACTCACACGGGAGAAAAGCCCTTCGATTGCTCCCAATGCGGCAAATGTTTCAGACAGAAAGCACACTTGGCAAAACACATTCAAATACACAGTAGCGGGAAAAAACCGCCGGGCAAGCGTTAAGCGCTTTCCAATGCCCAGAGCAGTGAAAATTTCCCTGCCACTTTCCCGTGTGATAAAAATTCTGAGAGCTCCTATATTTCCTCAAAAATTAACCTAGATATGATAATTTGAAGTTAATCGTAGATATGTAATTTGAGAAAAACAAATGTATGATTTCACAGGGTTGGTTGGAGGGAAATTCTCACTCTCCTCACTCACAATTTGTTGTTTGTTTTGTAGTCTATAGATTATTTAAGTTTTTGTTATTCATAGAGTAGTAGTGGATGTATAGGTTCATCATGTCTATTGTATCCGGTTAAAAATGAAGTCCAACACGTTAAACCTTGTGATTAATACTCAATCGACTAGTGAAGATGATAGCACGTAAAGAACACATGAAACACGACTAGCAAACTTTTTCATCAGGCATTTACTTCCATACCATTCATACTGCATTTCCTAATTTTTATAGAGTTTCAGGAAACATGTTTCCTGTTTCTTTGCAAGTTTCTCGTGGGTGCCATTGACGTATTTAATCTGTTTAAGTTTATTTCTTCCGTTTCAGAATATTGAAATTGTGTATTATCGGCTGGTTTTCTATGAAATTGCTCAAGCGTTTTCTATGACGCGCCTCTCGACGTAAACTGTTCTAAAAATTAACCGAGTGGAAATTTCTTTCAACCAAATATTTATTATTTATCTTTATTTATTTATCTTTCTGATTAGGTTTGGGTATTAGAAATGTATTGAAAACTAATGATTGGATGTTGAATCAAGTCAACTATGAAAATAGACAATTGTATATTTATTTTGACTGTTTGTTTGTTTCTTTTTATTGAAGATTTTAGAAGCATTAAACATAAGACATAATTACTGTATGCTGCTCATCTTCTTAATTCACAGCAACTACAAAAGTTCTCATATAAGATCGTAATTGCATTTAAACTAAAGTATATTTGATAGATACTGTATAAAAGATATATATTTACTATATATTAGTATATTTGTACATAAGATTTATAATACATTTTATATAATTATCATATAGATATATATGAATAGTAAACGATTATTTCAACGAACGCATATGACTCGGACGAAGTAGAACTATAACTAATATGTTTTATTTTTTATACTGAATCTAAATCGGATGGCAAAGATGTTTTGGTAGTATTTAAATAAATCAATAGAAGTAAATTATACACTCTATATTCTTTATTAAGTAATTAGGAAGTTTATTAATTTAGCACTTTCATGCATTTAGTAATGCTTAATAGTCTTCCAAATGATGACTTAGGGTAAATTACGAGTTATCGGACGGTTTCATCTTTTCGGACATATGAAAAAAAAATAATTCACCATTGTAACTCGTTATTATAATTTATTTAAATTTAATAATGTTGTTTTAATTTGTATCTATGACACCTGAGGTTATGGATACCAATTAAAATAATAATTTATTTTAATTTCTAAAAATTGAAATATATCAATTAATATAACGAGTTACAATATTAAATTGAATTTTATTCTCATATGTTCGAAAATAGGGAGCGGGCCGATAACTCGGACTTTACCCTTGGGCAAATTATGCATTTTGTAACCTGACTTTAATTGTTGAATGTTCTTTCTTGTTAATGTGTTATTTGTACGTCATATTGGCATGTTGTTAGTGTTATCTTTACTCTGAATTAAAAATAAGCTAAATGTCCCACCTTCTCTATTTATTAATGCAAAAAATCAATACTGGGAAAAATTTATTCACGAACGTTTTTAATTAATAAATAGTTTGTAAAATTGATTAAATAAACGGGACATTTATTATAAAAAATACTAGGAATATCATTAGGTAACTGACAATGTTTTAAATAAATCAGTGAATTTACTTTTAATATTATTAGTTACTTGCTTATGTCCCTATTTATTCCTTATAATTGGCAGAATTCAAAAAATAGGGTAAGTTACATATTATCGGACCGATCCACATTTTCGGTCATATATGGAATTTTTTATTAATTTTTTAGTTGGTTGGTTTGATTGATACCAATTAAAATTTCAAAAAAATTAATTAAAATTCATTTTTTCTTATAAGACCGAAATTGTGGAACTGTACAATAATTTGTAACATACCCTAATAGAAACTGAAGTGGATATTAGAGAAGGTGCGATATTTTTTAGACATCTTTTAGTTAATTGTTCATGTTTCAGTCTTGTTTGTTAATCCTTAACTGATAAAATGTACAAATTTGACATTCTACGACCCTTGCAAATTTTCTAAGTTTATCCATTTTAGTTGTCTTGTTAATCTTTCTTATTCGTCCAAAGGTAAATTATTTAAACAGGTAAGAATTTTAATGTCTTTGGATCATTTTCCTTCAAATTCCACATGGCTGCTATCATAAAATGATAATAAAAAAAAACAGAATAAATTCGTATTATTTAACCATTTTAGATACCTAAACCGCTAAGGTAAGTTACGAGTTTTTGAACGGTTTTTCCTTTTCGGTCTTTTAAGAAAAAAAGTAAATTTAAATTATCATTTAAATCTTCATTTCATAATAATTTTATTAATTTTTCTTGTGGAACCGTCCGATAACTTGGAACATACCCTTTACAGTACACATAGTTTAAAAGCAAATGAAATGCATCATAAAATATATTTATTGAGTTTACACACATTAAAGAAGGTGACGTACTTTATCATTTAACTCATCAAAAGGGAGGAACATTTAAAATATTTAGAAGTTGATGTGTTTACCACTTAAAAAAAACATTCTAACGAAACAGAAAAAGACAATGGGGAAAATGGAGGGGGAAAAGAGAGAGAGAGAGAGAGGGGGGATGAGGGGGTAGAAGAACGTTTTGCATGCAACGATTGATGCGATCATCGCTCAGCGATAATCACCGGACGATGATATCTGAGCGAAGCAAACATAACTTTAAGGGGAAACAAGATTTTCCCCTTGAACAGTTCCCCAAGTTATATTTTTGTATGAATTTACTGTTCACACTATTACGGTAAGTGTTCGAGAAAAATTTGTGCTCGGAAAATTAATAATTTATTATTATTAGAGAACAGTAATAGGGAAAGTTGAAATTATAAATACTAAAATGTGTAGTGTATTTAGTAAAAGCAGATAACATCATTAACTATTGTAAAATGACACGTAACATTAATAATTTTGACATTTTTTGTCATTTATTCAAAATGAGATATGAACGGAAAATTTGATCTCGAAACTTTAGGTCTGAAGAATAAATAAAAACTTATAAGTTAGATGTATCGGGGGGCGTGTCCCCCACCCCACAATCCCTTGTCACACCATCCATAAAACAATAATGAAGTGTGCAGTACAACAAACTAGAGGATACAACAAATTACATAACAGCTATTTATGTTGAGAATTACAAAATAATTTTATATATTGACCAAAATAAATGGAGATTACTTTGGAACTATCAACAAAAATGGCAGTAATGTAGTTTGTTTTATCCGTTATTTTTTTGTTCTGCACACTTCATGATTGTTTAATAACCTGGCGTGGGGTTTCGCGGGGGGCTGCTCGCTCCATAATACACATATATCATCTATATTCGATTTCATAGTAGATAAAATGAAGGTACTAACACTATACCGCTCATAATTGATCCTTTGGCAATCTGCTTGATTTATTCGGAGACCGAATGTACCGAGAGTGATATCTCCTTGACCGAATTGTCCTGCCACCCACGTGAGGTGGCGCTTGCGGAGAGTACAATTGTGACACGTACTGACCAGCTGTGACCTGATTTTTATCTCACTGCTAGATGGATATACTGCGACTGAATGGAGAAGTGCTTGAGAGTCCTCTTAGGCCTTAGTGTTTCAGTGTTGATGGAAATACACTGGATGTGAAAGAGAAGAGAGAAGAAGACGTAGAGATTGATGGGGTGAGTGGGAGTGAGTGGGAGGGAATGAGAGTAGAGTGAGAGTAGAGTGAGAGTAGAGTGAGAGTAGAGTGAGAGTAGAGTGAGAGTAGAGTGAGAGTAGAGTGAGAGTAGAGTGAGAGTAGAGTGAGAGTAGAGTGAGAGTAGAGTGAGAGTAGAGTGAGAGTAGAGTGAGAGTAGAGTGAGAGTAGAGTGAGAGTAGAGTGAGAGTAGAGTGAGAGTAGAGTGAGAGTAGAGTGAGAGTAGAGTGAGAGTAGAGTGAGAGTAGAGTGAGAGTAGAGTGAGAGTAGAGTGAGAGTAGAGTGAGAGTAGAGTGAGAGTAGAGTGAGAGTAGAGTGAGAGTAGAGTGAGAGTAGAGTGAGAGTAGAGTGAGAGTAGAGTGAGAGTATAGTGAGAGTAGAGTGAGAGTAGAGTGACAGTAGACTGAGAGTAGACTGAGAGTAGAGTGAGAGTAGAGTGAGAGTAGAGTGAGAGTAGAGTGAGAGTAGAGTGAGAGTAGAGTGAGAGTAGAGTGAGAGTAGAGTGAGAGTAGAGTGAGAGTAGAGTGACAGTAGAGTGACAGTAGAGTGACAGTAGACTGAGAGTAGAGTGAGAGTAGAGTGAGAGTAGAGTGAGAGTAGACTGAGAGTAGAGTGAGAGTAGACTGAGAGTAGACTGAGAGTAGAGTGAGAGTAGAGTGAGAGTAGAGTGAGAGTAGAGTGAGAGTAGAGTGAGAGTAGAGTGAGAGTAGACTGAGAGTAGACTGAGAGTAGAGTGAGAGTAGAGTGAGAGGTCAAATAAAATGTTTATTAATATTTCAATCGCCAGATCTCTAAGTTTTTAATTCTCATTAATTATTACGTACAATAATTATATACTCTTCATCACAAGAATATTGTATCTATAAATTACTTTACCGTTTGTTAATATTATTATTAACCTTTTATTTTCTTGGTTACAATTTTCGAAAAAAAAATTTGTACATTTATATACATCTTAGAGGTCATGACATTTTGTTTAAAATATTTGGTATATAACTAAGAAAATAGCTAATATTGTTTCAGTATGTGAGGAGAATTGTTAGAGTGAGGATGTGGTGTGTCGCTCTGGCTATCGTAGTAACTGGAGAGAAATTCTTATTAGATAGCAAATGGAATTCTCATTCCAAAATATTATTCACATTAAAAATAATGCAGTGTGTATTTTATTTATTCAAAGTTACTATTAACTATCTATTGTGACTATTAAACTATCTTTTTAATTGCAAAATAGTCTCTGTTAAAAATCAATTTTATATTACATATATTTAAACAAATTCATATGTTCAAAGATTGTTAAAGAAAATCGTGATATTTTTGTTTATTATTAAATATCTTTGAAGTTTTGAAACTCTATTAATTTTGCTGGTACAGAGTGACCTTCATAAATGGTAAATAATTTTTAGGCTCAACCTGTAACCTCGTTATATTTTTCTAATTAAAGGGAACTCTAATAACACCTAAATGTAAGAGCTATAGTATCTTAGATTATAAAACTATAAATTACCACATGGAAAATATATATTTTCCGATACCTGAAGGTATCATGGATACCAACTGAAATAAATAACTATTGTATAGTTTTCTTTTATATTCTCGTGGAAAAAGTAGGAGGAGCTTAGCGAAAAGTCTGGTGGAAAGACTTATAAAACCCTACGTGTGTACGGCCCATTAGATGGAAGTGTTTTATTGGTGACTCAGAATTATTTGCTACCTATTATGCAATTCATAAATCTAGTGCCGTTATTTTAATGGCTAAGTTCTGCTACTCTGTAAGTGTTAATCGACAGTTAAAATTAAGTTAGGACGCATCAGGTAGTTTTAAAGTTATGTTAAAATTTAAGATGAATAGTTTTCCTTCAATATTCTCAATTAATTCAAAGTTTCTTCTGCAAGTGCTGAAGAAAGCACTAGAAAATATCATCAAATTTTCTTACCTCAGTTACCCCAAGTTATTATCATCGAATAATAACTATGATGCAATAATCATTGTTACATCATGAATATGCCAAGATTGGGTCATACGTTAGTTCCATTATGATAACAAGATGTCAATTATTATTATTATATTGCACTGTCATTCACATGAATGAAGTAATAATTGAAACTGAGAAATATTGGAGTTGAACCAATTTCAAGATTTCATTTTACGATTATTATCAGTTATACTACGGAAATAAATGATTAAAATGAAGAAGGAGTTATTTTTTTCAATTGTTGCAATATATCTTTGTTAATTAAAATCATATGTGATGGTTTCAGCAAAAAATATTTAATAAACAGCTGTTTTGGGGGGAGAGAGGTGCTCTTTTATATCCTAATGTTTTATTAGATATCAGAATAATAAAAAAAATATTGCTGAAATTTTTTTAAAATAATGTAAACAGATTTTTTCAAAAATGACTTCTAAAATGAATTTTCAATTCCTTATGTTTTAATGGTATATCGTGAAACAACTCTTCTCCAATCAAATGAATCCTATTTTGTTTATCAAACTGACTATTTTGAGCCGATATAAAACGTTGAAGTTACCCCTAAAAAATTCGTTTTCTACCAAACTGCATTATTATTGTATTATTGGCCGAAGTCAAATTTTAGAACTAGCAAAAAAACATTCCCTTTTTTTGTCCTGCTCTTCATGCTTACCAAATTTCAGTACTCTCAGTTGAATAATAAAGAAAACAATTCTGAAGGCTATCGATCTCCTCAATGCTAATGTCTAGAGCCCGAATTTATAGTTCTAATGAAAGTATCTGAAATATCACCTAAAATAGTTTTATAGCTCTAAAAATTAGATGTTAAGTCTGTAAAAATAATATTCATAATAGCAGAGTATGTCCTAAAATTAATTTCTTTCTTTTATCCACAATTTAAAAACCTTTTTGTAATTATTTCTCCGGAGTAACTATGCCATTCTTGTTTATTTGTTAATAGTTGATGTTTATTTATAAATCATAGAATTTACACAACATTCAAGGCAGCTGTGAACGTATATATAAGACTATGAGTTTAACTGTCTTGTATATTTATTAGTGAATAAAACATATATTTCTAAATTTTACGTAGTCTTGTACTTTACAGGAAACTAACAACATGAAAGAAAACCAAACAAAATTTACCCAAAAACAATTTTGATATCCAAGTTACAGGCTCACAGTCTTAAATACAAAAACAAACTCAAACAGAATAGCACAAAGCAAATAGAAAAATAGTAACAATAATTCATTTTGTAATGTTTTACAAAGTTAGACATCATTATAGGAAATGACTAACACTTAATTGATGTTTTCTGCTGCCCTCCTTATCTCCTTTCAACTTCACCTGAAGTTACATTAGCATATTTAAAGTACATAGCGAGTTGGCTGTAACTTTTCTCAATATCCACTTCTAGCTTTCCCACAATAATCTCTCGTATTTTGTTAACATTTTCATAGCAACACATTCGCCTTTCTTCCTAACTTACCACCCAGGTTACTGTATGCAATCTTTCTCCTGATTGATTATACCTGTCACAATAAATACATATACCTTGTATATATTTTATTATGCATATCATAATATATCATTGCATTCATACAAACCGACATAATGTAACAATCATAATATTACATCATTATTTATATATAGGTTAATTAATCAATTATAAGTAATTATGTTTTCTGTTGAATATTACTATAGAAATTACTAATTTAAATGTCCCATGAATGTTTATTTAAATGGTAATATAATATTGTGTTACATATATATCTCGTAAGTAAAGCATTATTCATCATAGTTTTCATAGTCGTCCATTCCATAATTAAAAGTTTTTAAAATTTCTAGGCAAAAGAAATATCACAGTCAAAGTTTTTTGTAATAGGAGCTATTTAACTGTTTCTTTATAGTCAAAATAGCGTTTATAGCATAAGAACAATAAATCCGGTGTTTAGTAACGACTTTTTCTCAACCTTCAAACCGTCTAAATGTGCGGAGGTGAACAGCGCAATGAAAGGAAGTAAAAAACTTTAAAAGTCGGATAAATGCAGAGGCAAACAAACACAAAAGGAGGCTCTAAGGGATTTAGGGAATGATGAGAGTTTCATTATTACCTACCAGTTAGGAAATGGTGGGGCAGTGATTTCATCACAATTCATAACACGAGTCCTACCAAACAATCATTTTGACTGTTTTTTTACATTTAAAAATTTGTATCTATTAATTAAATTATAATTGTTAGAAACTTAAAATTCATTTTTAAATAAAAGGAGAAATCATTTTATTTCTATTGGTATCCATGATACCTGCAGATAACTTGGATACAAGGTATCACAGATACCAATAGAAATAATAATGTCTCCTTATACTAAAAAATAAATTAACAGATAATACCGAATAAGATTATCCAACTGCAATTGATACGATTAATGTGTTTCCTATTTTGTGAGTATTTACTAGGTAATGTGATTTAAATATGAATATGCATGAGAAATGTGAGTATCAACTGAAATATGAGACAATTTATGAATTAGTGTTTATGTGAAAAATGAGATTATTGTAGATAAAATGTTAGTTTATAACAAATAAATTACAGTTTTAGTTATTTACTGAAGAATTTTATTGGATACTTTTTATCATTTACGTTAAATTGTTATTTACATGCATATATGTATGAGTTTCTGTATGTGAGATTGTGACGGGGAACATATTTAGATGCAATTATAAGTTTTAAATGTGTATATTACAGTTTAAGGAAAGAAATAGGTATTTTTGTTGTTACTCGGAAGATAAGGTAAGTCCTAACCAAGGGAGTGAACGAAGGATTCAATTTCAAACTTCAATTTTTCATTTACTTTGCGTTGGAATGTTGTTCTTTACCGATTGGTTTTCTAAGCAGAATTAGGAAATTGTTCACTGAGTTATTTGACGTGGCATCAATGGGACACGAATGGGACATCAATGGGACACGAATGGGACATCCTGGGACACGAATGGGACATCATGGGACACGAATGGGACACAGTAGAAATGACTGGAATGGCACAATTACTGATGAGGCAGAACTCCAGTTTGGAGTCTGTTTTTTTCAAAGCTACATGTAACATTTTCACTCTAATTGTATTTAATAGGTTGGATTTTTTTCAAAATCTTAGTTAGGTAGCCCCAGAAGCTTCAGCTTATTCAGACTCTTATTTAGAAATTTAATTCTATATGCATTGTGTGTTTTTATGTCTATTTGTTTTTCCTGAAGAAGGAATACAAAGTTGTCTTGGCAAATTTGTTTCCAGGACAGTTTCCTCGGAGATAGAGAGAACTTAACTAATGTGTAATATAATAATAAATAATAGTAGCATTGCATAAATCTACAGTATTAGATGGCAAGTCACAAAAAAATGTTATATTTTCGAATGATAGTAACTAGAATGATCTTTTCGGTGTACCGCGTCATTCAGTTTGAATGTTGCTGTACACAGAAAAGATCCTTCCTAGCCATTTCCTATTAAAAACTGAATACCTTAGCTACTGTGTCATATCGGCTACTGTGTCATATCGACTACTGTGTCATATCGACTACTGTGTCATATCGAATACTGTGTCATATCGACTACTGTGTCATATCGACTACTGTGTCATATCGGCTACTGTGTCATATCGACTACTGTGTCATATCGGCTACTGTGTCATATCGACTACTGTGTTATATCGACTACTGTGTCATATCGGCTACTGTGTCATATCGACTACTGTGTCATATCGACTACTGTGTCATATCGGCTACTGTGTCATATCGACTACTGTGTCATATCGACTACTGTGTCATATCGACTACTGTGTCATATCGACTACTGTGTCATATCGAATACTGTGTCATATCGACTACTGTGTCATATCGACTACTGTGTCATATCGGCTACTGTGTCATATCGACTACTGTGTCATATCGGCTACTGTGTCATATCGACTACTGTGTTATATCGACTACTGTGTCATATCGACTACTGTGTCATATCGACTACTGTGTCATATCGGCTACTGTGTCATATCGACTACTGTGTCATATCGACTACTGTGTCATATCGACTACTGTGTCATATCAGTTTCTAAGTACCCTATGTAAAATTTTCATTAAAACAGTTAAAAATGAGTTCATTCTATTCTGATTTGTCTATTAAAAAACTTTTTCAAACAAATTGTTGGT